>JAWNMV010000042.1:0-155954 GCA_035043635.1 Drosophila rellima | reverse complement strand
ACATATACATATACATATACATATACATATACATATACATATACATATACATATACATATACATATACATATACATATACATATACATATACATATACATATACATATACATATACATATACATATACATATACATATACATATACATATACATATACATATACATATACATATACATATACATATACATATACATATACATATACATATACATATACATATACATATACATATACATATACATATACATATACATATACATATACATATACATATACATATACATATACATATACATATACATATACATATACATATACATATACATATACATATACATATACATATACATATACATATACATATACATATACATATACATATACATATACATATACATATACATATACATATACATATACATATACATATACATATACATATACATATACATATACATATACATATAAATATACATATACATATACATATACATATACATATACATATACATATACATATACATATACATATACATATACATATAAATATACATATACATATACATATAAATATACATATACATATACATATACATATACATATACATATACATATACATATACATATACATATACATATACATATACATATACATATAAATATACATATACATATACATATACATATACATATACATATACATATACATATACATATACATATACATATACATATAAATATACATATACATATACATATACATATACATATACATATACATATACATATACATATACATATACATATACATATACATATACATATACATATACATATAAATATACATATACATATACATATACATATACATATACATATACATATACATATACATATACATATACATATACATATACATATACATATACATATACATATACATATAAATATACATATACATATACATATACATATACATATACATATACATATACATATACATATACATATACATATACATATACATATACATATACATATACATATACATATACATATACATATACATATACGTGTATACATATGTACATATATGTTCATATATATTTATAAAAAAAAATAAACAAAATGAGTTACAATATTTATATAAGACTAAAGCCAAATCTTATCGTTTCTCTTTAATATTTACAGGGTATCTAATTAATCTTAATGTTAAATGCGTTACATGAAGCACCGAGACGAGGGAAAGGGAAATTGTTCGACATTCTCCTTGTGCATATGTACATACATATGTGTTTAACTTCAACCTCCCAAACACCTTCTTAGCTCGGTGTGCATTCAATTTGCGTGATTGGTTCTATACCCATATACTATGTATACCCAACTACATACACAATTGCATATGTATAACATATTCATTTTATAGTTACTAACAGAAAGTGGCAGTTTCTCATTTGAAATAGCTGTACTCGTATTTTTGTATGCAGTATATGTGTGACTGTGTGACCGGAGAGAACTTCTGTTTTGCCCGCACTCGCATTCTTTTACTGCAGCCTGCAACTGTGATCTTCAGTGCTCTTTTCAACCAGGTGGCAAGGCCGGTAGCGCAGTAGCGTTCAAATGATAAAGAAAATATGGAAGGATACACAACGATTTTTTCTCTGTAAAAATATAACGAAATTTAAAATCAACTACAAATAAAAAACAAAATAAAACAAACTTTTAAGTTTTTGTGTCTTGCGTTTTTTGTTGGTTTTTTTTCCTTTTTTTTTTAGCTGCGTTTTGAAATAAATCCAAAAAACCATATTTATTCAAAACTGCATATCATTTGTGTTGTTTGTATATAACAAATTGTTTTTTTTTTTAATTTTCGTTTCTTTTGTATATAAAAAAAAAAAAAATTTAGCATTAAAAAAATTGTGTATGTATAGCATAAAGCATACTAAATAAAACTCAATCAAAAATAAACAATTTCTAATTTTTTCTTACTTCATTTTCTCAACTTAACAATTCTAACTGCGTGTAAATAGGCATTAAAAACTATTTATGAATTTTTCAATGTAACTAAATAAGTGTATGTGTGAATAAACAAAGATTTGAATTATTTGTTGTTTTTGTTGCAAATTAGCATCCTGCATTGTAAATAAGTGTTTGTATGTTTAATTAAAATAAATTAAAAACTATATTATGATAAAAAAATATTAATTTATATTGAATTTTTTGTCTGTTCCATATCGTTCTGTTCGATTTTCAGGATATTAATAATTTTTTTTCTTAGCGCTAAATATTTGTGTAAATTTTAAGAATAATAATAAAATATATTTAAAAGATCATTTAACTGAAGATGCACATCTTAGATCTGGTCATAATTAACTATAAATATAATTATAATCAATTAGGGCCAAAATAGATGTTGTGCCTGTATTTGTTAAATTTGTTAAGATTTTTTCAATACAAATCAAAACTTAGACAAATATTTAGCACACGAATAAATTTTTAACAATATAAAAGCGAAATATATGTAAATATACCACATTATATTTTTTAATATTTATAATTATTTTTTTGTAGCGGTTTTTGTTGATTTTTTGTTTTGATTTATATTGTTCGGTGAGTGTTTAAGCTTAAGAAAAAATTTGAAAATCCTAAAAATTGCGTAACTACATGTCAATTTCTAAACATTATATATATATATATATATATATATATATATATATACTCATTACGTACATAAAAAATATTTACTTAAATAATATTAAATAATGTATGTTAATAAATTGAAAATGATGTTATGGAAAAGTTGAAAATTTTGATAAATGTAGAGCATCATAAAATTTAAATGAAATAATTAAAAAAAATTATGTTTATATACTTATATATATATATATATGTATTATTCATACATTAATCTATGTAGAGATATATAAGTATATCTATAATTAATTGTATAATTATTTGATAAGTAGATGTCTAAAATAACTGAACACATTTTGAAGTGAGTTTGCATGTGAGTGTGTGTTGTTGGTGTTGTCAGAAATCTCAGTCTAAATATGCACACACATACGATGTTGATGTGTTGGCTGGTGTGAATTTGTAATAATATGCATAGTTATAATTTTAACAAAATTAAACAAAATTATATTTATATGCATGTTCATAGAGAAAGAGATAGCCTATATAACATGAACTTAATGCGGTGGTGTGATTTGCAAGGGGTTGAACGGAGAACGGAGAATGGGGAACGAAGAATAGGGAACGGAGAACGGTGAACGAGAAACGTGAAATCGGGAACGGAGAACAAGGACAGATCGCAATCAGAGCTGCCACAGAAACAGGGGCAGGAAAATGCTCAAGAAGAGTAGCAAGAGTAAGAGTTGCAGTTGCATCTTAATGCCGCAGAGACGCCGTTGATATGGTTGATGCGACTGCACAGCCAACAAAGCGGCAACCACAGCAGACCCAGTCAACTGCTGCTCCTCTTCCTTCGTTCTGTTGTTTGAATATGCAACATGAGAGACGCCAGGCGCAAAGCAGCTGCGGGTAATTCCAACGATACGTTGTTAAAGCTGCTGATGGTAATGGCTCAACGGTTGAAGTTGGTGAAATGCCGCATGTGGATGCACTGGCGAATGCGCATGCGGATGCGGACGTGCATGCGCATGTGGATGCGTATGTGTGTGATGCGTCAGCGGTCGTGGTGCATGCTGATGATAATAAGCGGGCAACGTCTGATAACCATGTCCTCCTGGCGGTGGCATTGACATCCCCACCGAGTTCGAGGTCGGCGTCGACGATGACGACAAAGCTGTTGGCGGTGGCAGTGGCAGTGGCGGTTGCAGCTGCTGTGGTGCTGACAACACTGGACGCTGCTGTAATTTTGGCTGCTGTTGTTGCTGCACCTGCTGCTGCTGTTGATGTAGATGTTGATGTTGATGTGGATGTTGTTGTTGTTGTTGCTCCACTCCATGACTTGGCCGACACAAACGCTCATAGACCTGTCCCACTTGTCGTGGTGCTGCCACCGTTGTTGATGAGGCTGCTGCTGCGGCTGTTGTTTTCGTTGCTGCGGCGGCGGCAGCAACAGCAGATGCTGCTGCAACGGCCGCTGCAACTGCCGCACTGCTTGTAGGCGTCTCCAGCAAATGATGATGCCGATGATGATGATGGTGATGATGATGATGTGCCTGTGCCTGTGCCGTTGTCTGTTCATTGTTGCTATTGCTATTGCTAATGATATTGTTGCTGATGCTGATGACGGCACTATTGTTGACGTTGTTGCTTGCATTGTTGCCAACGTTGCCAACACTGCCGGGCAGCGTTGATGTCGCTTTAACTTGGGACGTTGGCGGCTGTGGCGTCGCATCGTTGCAAATCTCAACTGCAGCGACGCCGGCAATTGTTGCTGCCGCTGCTGCTGCTGTTGTTGCCGCTGTCGACGATGCTGTCATCAGATTGCAAGAGTCAAGTCTTTGTCATTTAGAATTGCTCTGCAGCGCCGCATTGATCTGTGTCCAGAGTTCTTTCTTGCACGATTTTGAGCTGCAATAAAAAACATATAAAAATAAGTAATTAATTAATCTAAGATATGTTTGTCTTTAGGCATTCCAATAAATTGTTTAAATCTAGAAGCGGTGAAAAATTCGTTTCTGCTTAGCACACAAGCAATAAGGTAAAGAAATGTTTTCAAAATAATACTTTTCTGAGTCCGAGCCAACAAACAAATCGAAGAACTTTCTGACTATAGTGAAAGAATTATAATAATATCTATGTATATAAGATTCAATATCTTGACTGACTGACTGAAATTTGCACACAATATAGCTGTGACAATTTTGTCGAGCAATAAGACGACGTTTTACGAAATTCGACTTGTTAGTGACTAAAATATGGGGTCAAAGTTCACTCTACGAGGGGATTGATTAGTGTGAAAAACTTTCCGCAAATCGACATAAATTGTCGTTTTCAAACGTGTGCTGTAGAGTCAGAGTAATTAAAATTAAATGTTATTTAAAGCATTAAAATAAATGTCTAAAATTTTGAACTAAAAGTTCGTTTAACGTCACTAATTTAAAGTTAAAGTATATTTTAAAAGAATTTGTTTGCGTTCGCTTTCGGTACGTTTTTACATTTTGAAAACGTTCGGAATTTGGAACAGGCCTGAATATATAAATTTGTTATATTCATTACAATCTAGATAAGACGGACATTTGTAATTTTGTGACAAAAAAGATAATAAAGTCTCAAGGTTATAATAACATTTCTTTTTTTTATCACTTCTTTTGAGAGCTTCAAAATTCAAGAAATTAAATATATTTTGTGCAAAATTAAGAAATCAAAGCGACTTAAAATGAAGTAAATCCACTAACCGCTTGATGGACTGCAGCCAATCCTTGAACTGTGCACTGCCCTCCGGAGTGATTTGGAATGCAGCTCGTGCAGCAACCACAATGCTAGCGAATTCCTCATAGTCGCCCTGCGTCAAATGATACAATTTCTGATGGATGCACTGAATGTACCTGCAAAAGAAGTAAGGAGAGTTAAAGATTTACACTCTTCATGCATTAAGCTCAAAGATACTTACATTTGCTGACACTTTTGGACGAGAGGCGTCAACGCCGAACGCAAATGTTGCATGACCAGCTGATGATTGTTCCTGCCAAGATAGTGGGCTGATTCGATGGCCACATCGTGCAGCACAAATGGACTGACAATCGAGTTAACAGCACAGATGCAAAACTGATGCAGATATTGATTGCCCAACTTTTTGCTAATCCTGAGTAGCCACTTGACATCCTCCCCATAAGGCGGGTTCCTTGCATATTTCGCCTGAGGTCGATCATCATGTACACGCCGCGCCAATGTCTCCATGGCCAGCATTCCCACATTATAAGCAACCAGTAGATATCGCATCTGCGTTGGTCTACAGATGATAAGAATAGAAGAGCAAAGAAAACAGATTAGTTGAATTTTAAAATTAAAAAAAAGTCAAATGTAAAACTAGATTAAGTTGCCACTAAAGTTAGCAGAAAACTTGTTTAAATAAAATATACAAATTAAAAAAAAAAAGTCAAGACGCCGATACCCGTTACATACTTTTAGGCGTTGACTTAGCTTAACAACTTAAAACAGCCACTGCTGTCTTTCTATTTGCCCGATCGATGATAGATAATAATAATGAAAACGTTAATCAGCAAGAACATAGATCAATCTTCAAAACTGTGGCTGTAACGGGGCGTAGCGAAAATTGAAAACAAGATTGATCCTCGTGGGGCTTAAAGATGTCTGTGTACCGAATTTGGTTGCTCTCGCTCTTAGAGTCTGTGACAGACAGACTAACATGGCTATTTTGACCGGGCTGTTTATGCTGTAATCTGGAATATACACATGTATGTATATACTTAGCAGGGAGACGCTTCCTTTTTCCTGATACGCACACTTCAACGAATACAATATACCCTTATACTTATTTTTTAAGTAACCGGGTATAAAATGTTGTGTTGTCAAAGTACAGGGAAACTTCGATTAATCTATGATTGTCTTTGCGACTTTTAACTACTTTATTTCGTCGGGTCATTTCACCTTTTTTCCAAATTAAAACAAGGGGGCTCCGAGTCGAGTCAGTCGAGTGTGCTGATTGTTCATATTACTTCTCCAAAAACAACAAAAAATGTCATAAGAAATCTGTATTTTTTGAACAATTATTCCTATGGCATCTATACGATATAGTATTCCGATTTCAACCAAATTGAATCAGAATGTATAAAGCCATCCTATATGCATAATCTGACAGTTTTTTTGAGATATCTCAAACAACAAAAAAGTTTTTCATACTAAAACTTGATTTTCGACTGATCGTTTCTATGGCATCTATATGATATAGTGGTCCGATCCAAATTTAAGAACAACTGAACTGCGTATGGTATCCAATAACCTACATATTAAGTCTGAAGTCTCTAGCTGTTATAGTCTCTAAGATCGGTTGGCTTAAACGCACGGACAGACGGACGGACGGACGGAGACAATTTCATGGGCTACTTACGAGAACTGATGTTGTGGTTGCCTTTGTCGCACAGGAGGCTGTGATGGCGGTTGTTGTTGTTGTTGCTGCTGCTGCTGTTGTTGTTGGTGCTGCGGAGGCGGCGCTTGTTGTTGCATAAACGGATACACGGCATGCTGGCCAGGATGCTGAGTTGGATGCTGTGCTGGATGCTGTGCTGGATGCTGTGCTGGATGCTGTGCTGACTGCTGTGCTGGATGCTGCGCTGGATGTTGACCCGGATGTTGGACTGGATGCTGGCGCATGGGCACGCCCACTCCACCACCGGGTGGCCCATTGGGCGGCGGTGGCGGTGGTGGGCCGTAATAGGCAGGCGCCATGGGACCCATCGGAGGACCTGGAGGTCCCTGCTGCAGCGATTGATACGCCTGCGGTGGCAGCGGCTGAAAGGCGCCTGGCGGCGGCGCTTGGAACGCAGGCGGCGGCTGATGGCCTGGCGGTGCTGCATGCACCACACTTGGCGGTGCCAGTGGCTGCTGTTGCTGCTGCTGTCCATGCGGCGCGTGCTGTGTTGGTGGAGGCGGCGGCGGTTGTTGCTGTGAGTAGCCCGCGTACAGTGGTTGTGGTGGCGGCGGCGGACCAGCCGATATATACATCTGCATTTGACCAGGCGGATAGCTGAGACTATGGTGATGGGCATAGATACTCTGGCAGAAGGTGTACGGACCATATGGCGCCAATCCCATCGGCTGCAATGTGGCCACGCCCGGCTGGAAGGGCTGAGGCGCTGAGCTGACCACGGGCGGACCTGCCAAGGGTCCTGCCCCACCAACAGCTGCAGCATTCATCAGCTGTTGCTGTTGTTGCTGCTGTTGTTGCTGTTGCTGTTGCTGCTGTTGTTGCTGCTGTTGTTGTTGCTGTTGCAATTCGTGTGATTCAATTAGCGCACTCAAATTGGCCGCCGAGTGCTCCAGCTGCTCGTCATGCTGCTCGTAATCGCCGACACTATTGTTAGGCGCATTCCTCGTGTACAGCTCGTACCAGTAGCGTGCCACCTGGAATAGCACCTCCGGATAGACACCGCCGCCCTTGGCGGCCGTTTCGACGGTGAGACAAGCCCGTTCCAGCATCAGATCACTCTGCTCCTTGCACTGCAGGATGGCGCGTTGAATCTCATTTGGATTGAGGGCAGCCGCGTGTGGGAGCACGGACAATGCCAACTCAGCGGCCGGATAGACCATATTGCTATCCCAGCCACGGGAGGCACGATCTGCCATGCCAGCTGCCTCAGGTGGCGTCAAATGCGCCTCCCACGTATCGATGAGGAAACTTATCGCCGGCGCCCCAATCTCCATGGCCTGGCCAAGTATCCAGGACACATGGGAGGAGTAAGTGCGCGACAGCCAATTCGGACTGACGCAATTGTGCAGACCAAGAGCATAGAGGCCCAGTTGGAAGGCGCACATGTGGAGGGCTCGATGCGGACCATGATGATTCTGGCTGGTGCTCGCCTGTGTGAACAACGACGTTGAACTGTTGCCGCCCGCCTTGGTCAGCACATTCTTGGCCAATTCGAACATGAAGTGGGCACTCGCCTCCGACGGTTGATTCGGTATCGAGGGATAAGCTCGTTTCCCTTTGTAGCGACTCTCCTTGTTGCGGCTGCTGCTGTTAGCAGTGTTGCTGTTGTTGTTGTTGCTGTTGGTGGTTGTGTTGCTGCTACCGTTGCCAGCTCCTGCGGATCCAGCTGTTGTTGCTGCTACTCCTACTCCAGCTGTTGCTGCTCCTGCTCCTCCTGCTGCTGCTGTTGGATTATTTGCATTGCTGCTGCTGCTGGTGCTGCCACCAAGTTGTGAACTATTCTGGCACCCCACCAATCCCTGCACCTGCCCCTGCCCCTGATTCGGTGCCTGATTGCTGCTGCTACACGACTGATTGCTGCTGCTGGCCATGCTCAAAGCACACATGCTCAGCTCCAGCTCCGCGCTCGTCGAGCTATGTGGCCGACTGTTGCCACCAACGCTGCCATAATCGTTGGGCAACAGTTCGCACAGATTAAAGGGTCCACCACAACCACCACCAGATCCTCCTGCAGCGTAATCATGCTCATCCCGTCGCAGGGGCTGCTGGCTGGGAGTGCGCACCGGCGGATGGCTGGAGTAGTAGGCAGGCAAGAGCGGCGCCTTGAGCAGCGTATGAATCTCGCGATCCAGCAGCTTCTCCATTATCTTGGCTATCTTGCGTGGCTCATCCTTGTAGTGATAGAGCAGGGTCAATGCCAAATCGCCACGTTGTCTTCGCGTGCCTTCGCATAGCAACGGATGCTCCGCTTCCGAGACGTTGGCCTTTAAGCCCAGTGCTGACACAGCTGCCTCAAATCCCATGTTCTCCTCGCTGTGCTGTTTATACAATGCCGTGTTCATTCGTCGCGTCATTCCCGCCAAATCGGCGGATGCACTCGCCGGGAACTTGGCCGAGACGGTTGTCACAAGTGCATCAAAGATGAACGTGGCCAAATTGATGGGCAGCAATGCCTCGCCACGGGTCTTGAATGTGCCACTGCGTAGTTGCTCGGCACGCTCGCGAATCACCTGCAGCTCGGCGACGCCCAAGGGCAGACGCTTTAGTAGCGCCAAAATGTCCGCCTCCTGATTGGCCAGCTTCACCTCGAGCGGCTTTGTGCTCGCCGGCGGACGTGGCATTTCCAGGGCGAACAAACATATGCGGAAACCAATATGATAATGCTCCGAGTTCTCCGACAGCACCGTACAGAGGAACGCGCACTTGGACAGCGTTGACGAGGCCACCACAGTCAGTTGATGCGATATGGGATTCACATTCTGTTTCTTGCCCTTTCGCTTCGGCGCTGGCGGCAATTCCATCAGCAAATTTGGCGGATTCGCCAGCATCTGCTCGGCGAGACGCACGGCCAGGATGCACGCCTCCCGACCATGGCCATGTGCATGCAATCCCTCCGCTCTAGCCAGCAGTATGTCCCACGCATCCTCCGATGGACGCACATTTGAGAAAATATGCGGCTTATCGCCGGCCAAAGCGGCGCGTGTCGCGATGCTGCTGCTGCTGCAAGGTTGCTCCAATGCTGCTGCTGCTGCTGTCGCCACGTGTGCTGTGCCAGCTGCAACTGCAACTCCAGTTGGTGCCGTTGTTGCTGTATGTTGTGCTGCTGTTACAGCTGTTGGCACTGCATTTGCTACCGCTGCTGCTGCTCCAGCTGACTCTGGCGAAGTCCTTGCTGCTGCTGCTGCTGCCAAGGCGGCGCGTGCCGCAGCTGAAGTGCTTGGCACTGGCGTCAAATCATCGCCAGTTGTGGCTGTAGCTGCTGTCACAGCAGTGGCGACTCCAGTTGCCACAAACTCATCACTGCTGCTGCTGAAGGACTCATCCTTGGACAGACGATGTGCTGCTTGTTGCTGCTGTTGCTGTTGCAACTGTTGTTGCTGCTGCTGTGCAGTTGCGGCTGTCTTCAGCATGGATGATGTGGAACTGTTGCTGCTGCCAGAGGCTGTTGATGCCGATGACGAAGCTGACGAGGCCGATGAGGTGTCCGATGTGGAGCTCGTCTGCTGGCGATAATCCGGTGTGCCGGGTACAGGCAAAGGCAGAGCAGCTGTTGCTCCTCCTCCGCCTGCAACTCCACCAGCTGTGGCAACATCCTTGCCACCAGAGACCGCATCAAAGCTGCTCTGGGAATCAGATTCCGTGAGGGACTTCTGTCCAGCAACAGTTGCTGCACGTTCTGTGCAATAATTGTGACTGCTGCTGTTGTCGCCGCCAAAATCCTCGTTCTCACAGAAGCCTTCGCTGCTGGCACTCGATCGATTGCCATCACCGCCACCGCCACCAGCTCTAGCTCCAGCTCCAGCTCCGGCTGCACCCGAGGGCGTTGCTGACACCGCATTCGATTTGGGTGCAACAGACACGCTGGGCAACTGTTGTTGTGGCGGATTAGTGGCCGACAGAGCAATGGCATTACGATCGACGCCAATGCCACAGGCGGCATTAACTCTGGCGAGGAGCAGGACCGAGTTTATGGACGGTGGCTCATTGGGGGAGCCAAACAGTTCAACTGCACTCGCCTCGAAGCGATCCCTATAGCCGCTACGCTCTGGGCGCTGCTTAAAGGCGCTCGCATGCAGACCATGATCATTGGATGCGCTAAAATAATTATAGTGTTTGTTGTTATTCATTAGAGCTTGGGTGGCATTCAATTGGCTGGCGGTGTTGCTGGTCTCCCCCTTGGCATCCGTATGCTTGAAACATGTAAAGGGTGAGTAGTATATCGGGTTTGTGTCATGTGTGTGCGTCACGCCCGCAATCGGATAATCCTCCCAATCCAAATAGCATGCCTCAATGGCCGGCTTAAAGCCAATGAACAACTCCGTTTCGGATCGTGAATTCTGCTGATGTTTACTCCAATACGATGGCGGCATCATGCGACTCTTGACCACACGATCCAAGATCTTCAAATGCCAAGCCGTAAACTGAGCATGCAACATGTCACGCTCATCGGGTGCCAATCCTGGATTCAATGCAGCCAAACGCCACAACGCGACAATCTCATCACAGAGCGAGCTGCAAGCATGTTGCAATGCTGTGGAATTCGAATGCGTATTCGAGTGCTTGCCACCGCTGTGTCCATGGGAGCCCATCATGAGTGCCAGCTTGGTTTGGAACCACCAGATGAGCATCTGATCACAGGCCATGCACTCCTCCGTTATGATCTCAAGCAGACGCACAGCATTCCGATCGCAGCGTCTGTACATCTCACGCACTATCGACAACAGGTTCCACATTCCTTCCGGCTCCCGTCCCCGCAACGGACGCAACAATGAAGTCCATTCAGCGGCTGCCGGAGGTGCCGAGTTCGTTAAATAGTTGACATCACTGCGAGGATGAAAAGCAAATTTATATTTTATATTAAATATATTTATATTAAATATACTTCAAGCACTATGGCTACAACCGAGCAAACCCGACTGTCAAACCTCTGCAAAAGACTTCAGTCGAGTGCACCCGCTGTGAAAAACTCTGTTCTATGCCGAAACTCTTAAAAAAAAAAAAAAACTTCAGAAAGAGGGCGATTTTAGATTAATTTAGGTGAAACAAGTGGGCGCCGGCTACAGTCGAGTGTGCTCGACTGTATAATACCCTGTGCCCTAGCCGATATCAGATTTCAACCAAACTTGTTCAGGATGTAGAATACCATCCCAAATGCGTATTCTGTTAGTTTGGTTGAGACACCTCAAACAACAAAAAAGTTTATCATACTAAAACTTGATTTTGGACTGATCGTTCCTATGGCAGCTATATGATATAGTGGTCCGATTTCAACCAAATTTTATCAGGATATATAGGACCATTTCAAATGCATATCCTATTAGTTTGGTCGAGATCTTTCAAGCAACCAAAAAGTTTATTTTCGACTGATCGTTCTTATGACAGCAATATGATATTGTGGTCCGATTGAATAAATTGTATTTAATTTAATTAAAATAGTAAATCGTAAATCGTAATCGTAATCGTAATCGCTGAAAGCGATGTTGCTCATGCCAAGAGTAGCCATTGTCTAAAATTTGCTCAGCTTGCTGAAGTCCGGCAACACCAAATAATCTCTCCCACTCTTCTTAATCATCGCAATCAGCTGTTAAAGGCTGCTGCACTGCGCGCGCAATTTAAATTTAAGTGATATGCTTAAATATTTGTGATTCTTTTTGCAGAATTTGTTAAGCAATTGAATACAATGATAATAATTGAAAACCTATTGAACATATGTGCGAGCTTACTAGCTTATTATTAAACATAATAATTATTATAAATTCAGAGATTTCAGTGTTGTAAAATGATCTGTCGTCGAGGTGCAAAATTATAAAGTGGTATTTATACATATCGCTTTTTGCAATGCATACTAATATCTACATACATATATTTTAACACAATCTTAAATATGTAATAACTTAAACTATGATAATATATTTAAATTGGATAGAAATTGTAGCCAAATATCGATAAGTTTGCCTATCGCTCGTATTTGCGTTCGCACTCTTCGTACACGTGCTCACTGTTATGTTTTTGCACAAGCAAATGTGCATATGCTATCTCGCTCGCACTTGCCTATGTCTATGATTTTGATTTATGTGAATTAAAAGCAAATTTGCAATATCTTCTCTATTTAATAGTCAATCGCTTTGAAACTTTCAGGGTCATTAAATTGGCTTACTTCTTATCTTCCTGTTTAATAAGAAGTGTTTTTATTAAAGATCGCGTCTGATAATCGTTTTTTGCGATTGGCAGGCGAAAGGGGCGTGGCATCTAAAATTTAAAACAAACTTGATCTGCGCCCGCTATCCAGCAACCTTCATACCAAATTTGAAGTCTCTAGCTTTTATAGTCTCTGAGATCCTTTGACTCAAACAGACGGACAGACAGACGGACATGGCTCAATCGACTCGGCTATTGATGCTGATCAAGAATATATATACTTTATAGGGTCGGAGATGCTTCCTTCTGCCTGTTACATACATTGCACAAAACCATTATACCCTTTTGACCATTTTTAATGGGCACGGTCTCCACTAGTTTTTTTTTTATTGAATTTTGAAATTTTAATAAAAAATTAACTTTTGCAAGGTTGTTTTGTGTTTTGCATGGTTGCTTTGTGCTTTTCATGGTTGCTTTTCGATAACATGAAGCGTTAACCAACACTACATTTACTGTCGCATGTCAATTTTGGCATTTCCCAACCCTTTTTATAACGGGATCCGTACAAAAATTTTATTCGCCAAAAATTGTGTTTTTTTTTTTAAATTTTTGCCTGCGGCGCACTACTTTCTAAATTCCCCACCTCCTCATCAATATAGTTGATACCTCACTTTTCGGATATATATATTAATATGTTGTCTCTAGAAATGTTATTAATTATAAATCTTTACATCTTCACCACCCTTTAGATTGATGTTGATGACGATGATGATAACAATTACTGATGATGCCAGCAATGTTATTATAATTGATGACGACCCTTGCTTTTTGAGCTGACCTTTCTCTTGACCCAATTTTATTGAGGATGCCTTAGGACAAAATCGGTCCTTTTCAGGACCACCAAAAATTTCCTAAAAGAGATTTTCTTATTTTCTTTATCTTATTTATTTTATTTGCTTATTCACGTTTTTGACATGATTCCGTTATTAAAAGTGTTGGAAAACGCAAAAGTTCACATGCTAGAGAAAAATTTAGTGTTGATAAACGATTCATATAAGTGACATCATGCTCAAAACAACCCTGCAAAAGTTAATTTTTTATTAAAATTTCAAAATTCAATAAAAAAAAAACTAATGGAGACCCCCTAAAAATTTTTTCACCTAAATTCATCTAAAATCGCCCTGTTTCTGAGGTTTTTTTTTTTTTTAAGAGTTTCGGCATAGAACAGAGAATTACCGTTTATTTTAAACGTCAATGTCCTATTCTTGGGCCGTGTAACTAATGCCAAATGTTAATATAATTGCATAAATAATATTAAATAAGAAATTAAATTATATTAAATGCTTCCCCCAGCCAATAGAAATAGATGAAATAATTCAATTTGTTAATAACAAATCAAAAGATGCAGCGTTTATTTAAATAATCAAAGCTGGCCGCGGAAAATATTTTTATAGTTTGCCTGATTTGATTCCCTACGTATTAAGCATATATATGCAATGTTTTAAAAGTTTGGTTTTTTTCGTAAAATTAAGCTAAATTTTAAGTTTTTAGTCAGTTTTAATAATATAAAAATTATCAATATATCAAAAACATAAATTGATATCAAAGCATCGACAACCTAAAATAAGAACAAGATGGTTATGGTAATGATAATTATCTGATACCAAACTAAGTTGTCGATTGTTGAGCATTTATATCATTCGTATTTTGACATTCCAATGTCGTTCGTTTGCTTGATCAGAGTTGATCAACTATACGAAATCATTCAATTAACATACGATGAATAACTCAATCCTTAACTATTTATTGGAGTGATCGTTGTGACTGGTGCACCGGTAAACATCGGAAAACATCGATACATCGTGTTCAAAAATAAAACACAAGCCTTTCAAGTTTGTATCTTTAGTGCTTATAACCTTCGAGATGTAGGGAATCTTACAAGCGACTCGGTTATGGATGCTGATTAAGAATATAAGTTAACACATAACACTTAATATAGGATATTTCATAAGTTTATAATCAACCCTCGCTATCGCGTGCTTCGTAAGTTAAGGAACAGCCCTTGCAATTTCGACACTGTATACTTTGTATCAGCGCGCTATAGCTGCAATGGTCAGCGGCGGTAACCGGACACTTTTGTTTTGCTGCAAGAGTTTCCGTTATTGCCTAAGATTTTGCTGAGTCGGCTTGCCGACCATGACATTGTGGCGTGATGCGAGTTTTGGCTTAGCTTAAGTGAAATATTCTGTGTATTAAGAAATCAGTTTTGAATTCAGCGCTCTTCCAATACGTCGCTTAAATAAATATTCACTCCGGCACTTGGCCGTTAAATAATTTGTTTTATTGTCTGAGCCCGAGGCCAGCAATAAGAGGCACAGTCGCCTATCAACCTAATCTTCAGCCACTACAGGACTGGTCGGACTCCACAACCAACAACAAGTAAAACAGCAGCACAGGAGCTGCAACAACCAACAACAATTAAGACAGCAGCGCGGGAGCTGCGAGTGACCAATTTTATAAAGAAAATTTTTTTTTTTGTGTTTGTTGAATCATGTAAGTGGATACTCTAGTCAAAATTTTTCTTCAAACACAAAAATTGTTAAGTTTATTTTATAAAAAATTAGTTGGTACTAGTGAGTATTTTATATTGCAACAGATCATATAAAAAAATTTTTTTTAAATAATAATAATCAGAACCAAGTTTCTGAAACACGTGAGAGTGACTGCTTTGAGAATTTTAGTTGAAACAATTTATCATCCAGATCGTTAATAAAATTACTTTGTGTTACTTTCTATGTGTCTAAAATTGTGCTATAACAATACATACAGTTCTCGTGGTTCAGAGCTGCGACGTAATTCGACCCATCTTTTGACGGCCCGTTTTATTTTTCGCGGCCACTGGCCTGCGCATGCCACGGTTCAGCCAATATAGAAACCCTCGCAAGCAGTCTAGCGACTCAGATTCCGACTGTGACATTCGCATCAGAGTCCCGGCTACAAGACTTCTCCCTGCAGTTCCCCCACCATCAGGTAAAATGGATCCAGATCAGCTTAGGGAAGTAGTAAGGACGGCTATCAGCAATGCTTTAGCCGAACAGGCCGCTGCAAACCAGCAGAGGGAGCAAGCATTGACTCAAAGAATTAATGAGTTAGCTGAACGAATAGCAGCAGCAAACGTTGCCGCCCCACAAGTAGTAGCATATGCTGCTATAGGAATTAGAAACGACATTCGCTGTGACGAGCCGCTAGATGCCGTCAAGTGCTTACCTGAGTTTGCAGGAGTACAGGAATCTTATGTATCTTGGAGGCAGGCAGCATTAGCCGCTTACGAGATCTTCAGACCACATAATGGCAGTTCTCGTCATTATCAGGCTGTTATCATCATAAGAAGCAAGATTAGGGGCCCCGCAGACGCGGTGCTGGCCTCATTTGGTACTGTATTGAGTTTTGATGCGATAATAAATCGCCTAGATTTCACATACAGTGACAAGAGACCAATTCATGTCATTGAACAGGAATTAGGTATCTTGAGGCAAGGTGGCATGTCCCTGCTTCAATATTACGATGAGGTAGAGAAGAAACTCACTCTTCTCACTAACAAAGTTAACATGTCATATGAGCCGGCTTTAGCAAAGGGCCTATGTGAAAAATTCCGCGACGATGCATTGCGTGTGTTCATATCGGGTCTCAAGCGCAGTCTTACAGATGTGCTCTTTGCAGCAAAGCCCAGAGATTTGCCTTCAGCGCTAGCTCTCGCGCAAGAAGTCGAGTCAAATCATGAAAGGTACGCATTCGCGGCTAATTTCGCAAGAAGTCTAGAAGACAAAGAGCGCAAGCCGCATGCAAAAGCGCAGGGTCACCAACAGGAGAGGCATTCGCAACAAGCCGAAACACAAGCTAGCGGTACAAAGAATCCGCACTTTAGCAAGCAAAGCAAGGCCCCAGTGCAGACTGACCAACGAAGCAGCAGGCAGCACAATAATAATGGCGCACCGGTGCCCATGGAGGTCGATCCTTCCTTCTCAAGGGTCTTGCAGCCCACTCAGGTCCCTGCTTACGCGAATAGGAAGCACCCCGCATCTGACCGCACAGGCGGTCAGAGAAATCAGCAGTGGTTGAATCACGTCACGCAAGACGCGGGACAGGGGGCAGAGGCGTATGCTGATGCCGCCTCCAGCGCAGCGGCACAAATCAATGACGATGCTAGTTATGACTCTGATGCCCTCAATTTTTTAGGAGCAAATCCCTGCACCCGTCATCAGACGAAGAGTAGCAGGGACTCACATGCGATTCCTCATAGACACGGGCGCGGCCAAGAATTTCATTCGGCCACATGAAGGGTTGAAAGGCGTCCGCTCGGTAGAGTCCCCCTTCAAAATTCATTCCATTCACGGCGAGACACAAATTACACACAAATGCTTTGTGTCAATGTTTGGGTTAAAGGCAACCTTTTTTATTCTGCCGGACTTGTCAACTTTTGATGGGATTGTAAGCCTTGACCTGCTAAAGCAGGCAGCTGCTTCGCTTTGTCTAGCTTCAGGACAACTTAAGTGGTTTACGGAGGTCGAACAAATCACCTTCCACACGTGCAAAAATGTAAATTTCACAAATGTAGACTGTGCAGAGGCATCCCCATTAGCTAGAAGTTCTTTTTTGAAAATGCTAAAGACCAGACAAAAGGTCTTTGCAGACCCAGACGAGGCGTTGCCGTATAACACATCAGTCGTGGCTACCATTAGGACCACAGATGAGCAACCGATCTATGCCAAGCTTTACCCAAATCCAATGGAAGCAGCTGATTTCGTTAATAAAGAAATCAAAGATCTGCAAAAAAATGATATAATTCAAAAGTCCGTCTCTCCCTACAATAACCCAATATGGGTAGTAGACAAGAAGGGCACTGATAAAGCAGGCAATAGGAAAATGAGGTTGGTAATGGACTTTCGTAAACTTAACGAAAGAACCGTGCCTGACAAATACCCTATGCCAAATATATCAATGATATTGGGGAATTTGGGGAGAGCCAAATTCTTTTCAACATTAGACCTCAAGTCTGGTTATCACCAGATCATACTCGCTAACCGCGACCGTGAAAAAACCTCTTTCTCTGTGAACGGGGGGAAATACGAGTTCAAAAGACTCCCCTTTGGATTAAAGAATGCAGCAAGCATCTTCCAAAGAACCATCGACGACATACTGCGAGAGCAGATTGGCAAATTTTGCTATGTTTATGTCGATGACGTAATCATCTTTTCAGAAGATGAGGAATCCCACATTAAACACGTGGATTGGGTCCTAAAAAGCTTACACGAAGCAAACATGAGGGTCTCCGTCGAAAAGTCACGTTTTTTTAAGAAAAGCGTGAACTTTCTTGGTTTCATAGTCACCAGCACTGGCGCCACGACGGATCCTGAAAAGGTTAGGGCAATACAGGAGTATCCAGAACCTAAAACACTGTTCGAGGTCAGATCATTTCTAGGCCTCGCAAGTTATTACAGATGTTTCATTAGGGACTTCGCCGCAATAGCAAGACCCATCTCGAATATCTTGAAGGGTGAAAATGGAACAGTCAGTAAGCATAGGTCCAGAAATATAAAGGTTCAATTCTCTGAAGTGCAGCAAAGGGCGTTTCAGAAGTTGCGCGATATTTTGTCATCCGAGAATGTAATGCTCAGGTACCCCGATTTTATGAAGCCATTCGATCTAACGACCGATGCTTCGGCTCACGGCATAGGTGCAGTTTTATCTCAAGAGGGTCGTCCTATAACAATAATTTCAAGAACATTGAAGGACAGCGAGGTTAACTATGCAACAAATGATATGCAATATGCTGTGCTTTAATCTGCATTGGCCTCACTCTTTGGCGGATCATCGACGCAAAGAAGTCTGCGAAGCAGTTACGAGAAGTCGTCGCCGGGATTGGGGTCGGCCGAGGACGGCCTTATACTTGAAGAGGGAGTAGTTAACACATAACACTTAATATAGGATATTTCATAAGTTTATAATCAACCCTCGCTATCGCGTGCTTCGTAAGTTAAGGAACAGCCCTTGCAATTTTGACACTGTATACTTTGTATCAGCGCGCTATAGCTGCAATGGTCAGCGGCGGTAACCGGACACTTTTGTTTTGCTGCAAGAGTTTCCGTTATTGCCTAAGATTTTGCTGAGTCGGCTTGCCGACCATGACATTGTGGCGTGATGCGAGTTTTGGCTTAGCTTAAGTGAAATATTCTGTGTATTAAGAAATCAGTTTTGAATTCAGCGCTCTTCCAATAAGTCGCTTAAATAGATATTCACTCCGGCACTTGGCCGTTAAATAATTTGTTTTATTGTCTGAGCCCGAGGCCAGCAATAAGAGGCACAGTCGCCTCTCAACCTAATCTTCAGCCACTACAGGACTGGAAGGATCTTAATTTATACATTAATACTTCGAAGACGCCTCTTTCTATCTTCTTCCTTTCGACAAACTTAATACATCCTTGGTAAGTTTTAATAAGTTCAATTTGAATCAATTACCTAAAGACAATCGGCGCCGGCAGTATGAATTTGATGAGTATGCGCTTGATATTATTGTGCAGCGTCTTCTCGTCCAGATACCAGCTGGTCTGATCATTAATCGACGCACCAGCCGTTGGATCCGGAGCACCACAGACCGTATTAATTGCCGTCGGCTGTGCGCTCAGCAGTTCATCCAATAATCGCTGAGCTGTGGGCAAAATCTGTTGCGGCAATTCACTGATGAGATACTGTGCGAACTTTTGCAACTGATCACGTTGCAAGCGCGTCAGGGACTCGGAAACAGGTGCACGCAGGCACACTTCCAGAGGCTGTACACCAAAGATATAAAGAAAGCAATAGTACGTGTGAGTAAGAGGAGAACAGAGAGAATGTAATTGTAGTTGAAACATACACAATGTATGCGATGCAGGCAGACGGCAACCACATGAGAGCACCAGTAAGCGGAGGAGGTACAGGTGCAGTTGCAGGAGGAGATGCGACGACGATCGAAGGTGACGGCAACATTGAAGAATGTGCGCGGTGTTTGGCTCACAACGCTC
This sequence comes from Drosophila rellima, assembly GCA_035043635.1. Classification (NCBI taxonomy): domain Eukaryota; kingdom Metazoa; phylum Arthropoda; class Insecta; order Diptera; family Drosophilidae; genus Drosophila; species Drosophila rellima. Next base: position 135,677 of record JAWNMV010000042.1, on the reverse strand, counting down.
GCAGATAGATGAAAACCTATAAAAGTACAATAACATATAGCCAATAAAATATATTAACAGGTTCTCCAAATTATAGACATACCAATTTGAAGTGGATCTTTCACGGCACGCAAACGAAACAGTTGATCGCCCCGATTGAACTCATCTGCCGAGCTATTGGCCAAACAAGAGTACAGCCGTATATCTTCTTCATTATCCGGAAAGCTCCAGAATGCAATGCGCAGCTGCAACTGCTCCGGCACGGGCGGATAAACATGTTCGACCAGCTCGAAGGGTATATACGAGGCAACACACCGTGCAGCAAGCTCGGCAAGTGATGAGACCTCTGCAAAGTGGACAACAAATTAAAGACATTCAATGTATTTTTGTATAAACTTTATAAACCATTTTTTTTTTTTACTATTATAGGTCTCAAATGCATAAAGAAATACTAGTTTTATCTAGCATAAAAACTTTATCAAGTCAACAGTTCGTAAACGTAAAAAAAGCGGGTAATTTAAAAATAAATATAAATAAAAGGCTATATTAAAGAAGAAAGCATCTCCGACCGCCTGTCGTTCCGTCTGAGTAAGCGACTAGATCTCAGAGACTATAAGAGCGACAGTTGTGAAAATAGTTCGTTATCCTACTTTTTCTTCTTCATATTTGATAAATATAATGCTATTTTAAGCGATTTTAAGATTGAGGGCATTTCAAGAGCTTTAAGTGACATGTATCTCATTATCAAAATACAGGGAAACTCCACTTTTCGAAAACCAAATTTATTTTTTTCTACCCAAATTAGATTTACCATCTTTTTCATTTGGATAATTAAATGTATATTTTGCTGGTTTCTTGCGTTATACAAGTCCAAGTTGAAGCCAGACTCAAGTTTTGTAGCGTGTTTGTTTAATTTTATGCACATGTATTTCACTGATTCTGGTCTAAATTCTATTTTTTATTTAATATAATAAACTAAATATATAATATGTAACTACTCAGATATATATAAATATAAATTTGTACAAATTTGGCTTTCTTCTTGTTTGTGTTTGTCCCCAATTTTGTCCCCCGACTGTCGCTGTGGAAATGCTTAGATGTACTTCTTTGTGTCTCTTACCCAGACAGAAACCACTTTCAGTGCACTGTTTAGTTATTTATTATTTGGCATCTTACTGATATAATAAACAACATCTGCGTAGAAAACTGACAATAACAGTTAATTTGGATAAGAGCTCTAAGACAGAATCGGTGTTTGGCAATAGAATTTGTTTTATGTTCTATCATAAATTAATATTTTTATAAAATAACAATAATTTAATATCTATGCCATCTTTCCATGCATATAGGAAATTCATATCTAACTTATTTTGTTATACCGATTTCTAAAAGACTGACGCAAGTATCGAAATAATCAAAAGAATTAATGAAATATTGTTGACTTTTTTTTTTGAAAACGCTATCAATATACACACATTTATTCCCAACTTTTTTATCCAGTGAATCTAACCCCATCTAAATGAAATATTTACAGTTCAAATATTTGGTACTGACATTTGACATTTTTTAAATTTATTTATTTTTATTTTATTATAGCTCTGATGGTTCATGGCACAAGCTAAAAAAAAATAATGAGATCCACTGGGCATAACTATTACTGTAGACTGCAGTCGTCCATGCTAGTGACAAAAGCATCACGAAGGGTGTGTGTAAATACAAAAAACTAATATGTGAAATTTGTATTGTGTCAAAAGAATTACTTGACTATGTGTACGTACAATCAGAGATCAAAAAGCGAGCGAGCGCAAATGTTCGGGCAATGACCAAATAAAACGAAGGACGGTGTCGACAGAGGTCAACGCCGTTCTGGTTGTTGCTGTTTTAAAAAGCTTAATTCAATGTTTGTTGCATGCCACACAGTTTTATGCTGTCTTAATGTATAATACTCATAAACATACATATGTACATATGTATACAATACAGAGCAATTGACTCGTAGATAAACAAAATTCTACAAATTGTCATGCATATAAACAAAATGAACAAACAAGCAACACATCAAAACCAACAGCACAACATACATTAATGCATGCATACACACAGATGTACATACATATGTATGCAAACTGTATGTACATGCATACAAAGGTCGTATCCATCCGCTCTAGAGCACAAAACAAAGAAGCCAAAACAATAAAGAGTAGAGTTTGTTTTTGTTTTACCCCTCTTCTTCTCTTTACAAGAGAAACTGACACAGCTTTAACAACATCGCCGTGCGGCCACCCGACAAAATTGTAAAGTTCAAGTTCGCCCAGGCAGATGTACCTATGGATGTACGCTTCATACATAGGTATTTAAGATTTAAATATTAAACGGTTTCGCTTTCACTATCGTTAGGTCTGTTTGCTAATGTCATACTTTTTGCGAGCTTTCGTTCCTTCACATTATCAATATCGATTTCGTAAGTCTTTGTCGGTAAGCAGCACGCCCTAACACATAGACGCAGGCTGAGGCACGCACATACAGACAGACTAGTAAAACCAGCGCATCGTTTGTTTGTTTTCCTTCATACGCTTTTTTTCATTCTTTCGTTCGTTGTCACTTAATTTCAGACACTCTGGCACCATTTTATTTAAAGTCATTTTCCACAAGTTATTATTCATGCATGCCTATTCCTTCTTTGTTCGCATTCCATTTGCTTCTGACTGCGGGCAAGCAGCAGAGTGCATGTGTATGTACTAGAGGTGGGCGCGGGCCGTGCCCGGCCTCGTGGCCCATTGGGATTAATGCAAAATAGTCGAGCTTGTACCTTCTTTAAGACAGGAAACACTCCTCAAATTAACCAGCTCAAATCACAAACTATAATCGCTTGTCGAATATTTTTAAAATTTCACATGCAAAGTTCGTAGTTTAAGTATTTGAGTTTGCCATAACTAAAAAGCATATGACTTAATTATTAATTACACATCAACTGTTTTGAGAACTTCGAGCCGGGCTCGGCTTCACAAAAAAAAGTTCAGTGCCAATTCATGCCTACTTTAATCCAGAATTTCCAGAATTTGCAAATCGAGTGGTCATTGTCAATGTCATTGTTTCTGCAACTGCTGTTGCCCGAGTGGCCCCTTTTAACTTAAATTACTTTATTTTAAAGCATGGTTAGAGAACAATTCAGGTTATTGAAACAAAGAAAAACTTTAAAAAGATTTCAACTTTTTACATATGTATGTGCACATGTATGTATGATCTATGTATGTACAGCTGCGGTCAAAATAATAGTAGTGCCACCAGATAAATTAATTAAGCTTTGATATTTCGTATGTACATTAGAGCTTTTGCTTTCCGACTTTGTCAGATCATAGTCTTAGAAAAGCATTTATGGAAATGCACCTTTAGGACCTGAAAGCACTTTCCATTTTTGAGTTTCTCCGCCATTTTGTGATCAACGTTAAATTTTCTCCGGTCAAAATAATAGTAGTGTATGCATTAAACTTCGTCAAAAGTGAATAAAAATGGATTTTAAGCAAGAGAGGCACTTGATTTATTATTAATTAATGTAATTTGATAATTTACAATATATTTTATTTGCTTAGAGTTGTTAGAAAGGGGCGTGGCTAGCCTTGCCCTCCTGAGAAGCGTGCTTACGTTATTACAAAATTGATTTGTGAAGGAAAAACGTATAAAGAAGTCAAAAATTTGATTAAGTGATCATCAACCATGATCAGAAACGACATAAAGTACTCGCAAAAAAAAGATAAACGTGGAAGTCCTCGAATTATGACCGAAGGACTAGTGACAAAAGTTGTGGTGTATTCGAAGCGCGACTCGTTTGCTTCTGCTACACTTAAAAAAAAGGACTTAGGTATGGACCAAAGTGTGGAAACCATTCCTAGATGCTTGGGGAAAAATAGTCTGTCAGCAAGAAGCCCGAGAAAAATTCCGTTCTTAAAAAAATACATGTCCAAAAGCGATAATGGTTTGCTAAGGAACATCTGAATTGCCCCCTTCAAATTGGACGAATATCAGGTTGTCGTATGAATCCAAAATTGTTTTATTTGGTAGCCGAGGATCTCGACAATATGTAAGGCGTCCACAAAACTCCGAATATCAGGCCAGATGCACCTGCAAGGCCGTCAAACATGGTGGTTCGAGCATAATGTTCTGGGCCTGTTTCTCATATTACGGTGTCGGTCTCATATATTGGATCACAACTATAGTGGATAGGCACGAATAAGTGAAAACTCTGCAGGACATTATGCTACTGTATTATTCGGATGATATACCGTTAATTTGGAAGTTCCAACAGGACAACAATCCAAATCAAACCAGCAAAACTGCCTAAGAATGGCTTACATCTAATAAAGTTTATGTATTGGAATGGCTCCCGCAGTCCACCGATCTGAACCCCATTGAGAATTTGTGGTCCTATGTCAAGAAGGATATTGCCAAGCATCAACCAAAAAATAATAATCATCTTTGGGAGATCCTTGAGATCTCCTGGAGCTGAATACCTCCAGAACAATGGTGGACTCCATGGTCCGACGTTGTAAGGCGGTAATGCAAGGGAAAGCTTTCTCAACCTAATTTTAAATTGATTAATTATCAAGTGTCTTTCACATATCTAGCCTTCTAAATAAAAAAAATTTAATTTAAGATCGTTTTCATCATCAAAATATTTGAATATGTTCTTCACTACTATTATTTTGACCGCCCATTTTTCAGGCTATCACAAGAAAAAAAATTCTAAATCTAGAAGTAATAACTGTTAACTAATTTTGATTTGTCAGATGGATAAACAATATAATAGCGTATCCTAGAAAAATAAAATAAAAAATTAAGTTAAATTAAAAGACCGTTAATTTTGAGTTTTTTGAATAACATTGCACGCACTACTATTATTTTGACCGCAACTGTATGTATGGACATATGTATTCACATGTGTGTCTCTTGGCCGCGGAAGTTCAAGAAAAGTAATATGCACAAGTACAAATATAATTGTAATGAGCTTGGGTCTCGATTTCGGGCATTCGATTGCGTACCTCGAGCCCGAAAAACACGCAAAATGTTGTCAGCAAATATATTTCCAACCTCAAGATTATCCAGCAACATCTTAGACAAAATTTATATTTTTATTAATAAATGTGGATTCGTACAAAACCCACGATGAGCATCAAATTTTTAATCGGGAGCCCTACACATATACAATAAAAACCACTAGGAAAAATTCCAGCAATTTTTGAATCGAGTATATGTATCTTGATGACTTTTTTCGTATAAGCTCTTTAAAAAAAAAATAAAAAACGAATTTAAAAGTTAAAAAACTTTAAATACTATTAAAATCTATTTAAATAAATTATTATTTAAAGCATTTAAAGAAGAAGTGGATATTGTTGTTTCTACTACACATTATAAAAAAAAAAAATTTTAAATGATTTTCAAATCCGAAAAATATTAAGATTTTTCGTTAAATATTTCTTAAAATTAACAACTTTTAGTTTCACAATTTAATGTTTGTTTAGATATTTATAGTAATTTTTCTTGCAAATTCCGCTACTTAAGCACTTACGATTCTGGCAAAACTGGTAACTTCGAGGAACTCCGAATATGCACTTGCATATTGTATTACAACCGAAATTTTTGAGTTAGGCCGGCCTGCAAAAGTATCTAAAGTGGGCGGGTAAGTGCCCATCTCTAGCCCATCATGTCTACGATAGTTTTCACAAGGAGAATTGTCAATGGTCCTTAAATTTATTACAAGTCACGACCTTGTCAAAAGCAGGTGCTGTTATCTGTGTGTATGACTTGAATATGTACATGCCCAAGTCTACCAGTTAACTTATAAGTACATGTGTACTTATGTACATAAGTATGTATTTCACCATTATCCTTGAAAAGGTTCCTTGACACAGACGAGAGCAAAGCAAATTGCAAACGCAACGTGCAAAAGACGCCTAAACGACGTCACAATGACGTTTTGCGGTTATTATTTTTTTAAAACCAAGCAAGATACAACAACGTATGTGCATATGTACATATATGGATATGTATGCATGTTCATATACATAGATTTTTACACATGTATCTGACATACATACATACATATGTAGGTGCTTACAACGTAAAAATGCAGCTGACAGTGCTCGTAACAAAACAAAAAACTAGCATACCAATACCCACACACACACAAACATGCAATAACAAAACAAAGAGCAATGAAAAGCAATGGCAGCGCACTCGCAGCTCTGCTGAGATTACATGTTGATAATGCTGCGGCGGCGCACAGGATCCGAACGAACCACAAACAATGAGCAACGTATATACATGTGTACATATAATGTACAAACCAGGGGTATACAACCATTAAAGAGAAACAGACAGAAGAAACGTAAGGTAACGGACAACGGCATAATGTAACCCGTAAAATCGTGATTTTGACTTTAACGATAATCAGAGGACGCAGGCAGAAATTGTTTTCGGGGTTCTCGTTCTTTTAGATGCACTTTTAGTTATTGGTATAGTACATGTATACGTATTATTTGTATGTATTAGTCTTTTATATAATACATAAGTAATGTCTGAAGCCCTGTAGTTCGACAATACAAAGAAAGAAAAGAACGGAGCTGTCAGATCGCTTATTTACTTAGCTGACAAATTTAACCAGATCAACATAATAAGTACACAGATATTTAATAATACAATTGAAATAATTACTAAAATAATGGTACTTAAGTTCTAGTGTTTGGTTTAAATCGAAATGCACCTACCGAAATATCTGCTGCAATGAACACCAGTTGCAAGAGCAACAGAGCTGGCAATCCCATTGTTGCTTGTGGCAGGCGCACTGCATCCGGCTGCACTAAATGTGGACCCTCCACTGTTGTTGTTTGTTGCGCTGGCGATGGCTCCAATGCCATTGCCTGCTCCCATTCCTGTTCCATTGGTTGGCTTCTTCCAGCCTCGCCAATTGTTGCACAACGATTCTGCCTCGGAGCTCCAGCTGCAAAGTGAATCCTCCTCAAAGCGTATGGAATCGTCGAAACTGAACCGATCCATTTCCTCAGGATTCCATTCATTGCCGCCACCACCGGCGGCAGCATTTGCATCGGCGCCAGCGCCTGCAGCAGCAGCGCCACCGACACCAGCTGCATTATTGTTATTGTTGTTGTTGCGCCCTGCGACGGCTACAGCAGCAGCGCCAGCTGCGCCGCCAGCAGAGGCATCGGCTCTGTTGTTGTTGTTGCTGCCGTTGCGATTCGCCAGGTTGAAGCTGAGCTTTAAGCAGTCTGTGAGCTTTTTCTACCTCCTATGATTGATTTGTTCCTCTTCTTTTTGTTATTGTTGTTACCGATTTTTGTTGTGGTTTGGATGGATATTTGTTTTGTTTCTCTTCTTGTTTATTTTCCTTTAAAGTGCAACTTAGATTCCGACGCTCAAGTTTTCGTGTAAAAGGCGAAATGTTGAGCGGATTTTTCTTAATTTTTTTCCTTTTAAGTGCTGTTTAATGTTTTAAATTGAAAACTATTTTTTTTTTTCAAATATGTATATATAAATAATGTGTGCGTGTACGTCTCTCTTTATTTTTGTTAAATTGTCTTTGTTGTGAGGGATGAGCGCGTGCATAAAAAAAAACGTAAAACAGTGAACGTGAAATGCCGAGAAACACAATATAAAAAGTTCTTTTTGTATCAACGATTATACAAATTAGTTCATGAAACGTTTATTCTAACAGTTTTTTAGCCGAATTTGACTTTGTTTTATTTTTCTTCAGAAATTAAAATTTTTTGTTTGTTTCCATGCGTTTGTCGGGTTTTATTTAGATTCTGTGATTTGCACGCACGAGGCCTGTCGTGATACGTCACGATTCGCCCACCTCTATTTGTATTCCACTTGCATACGCACGAGCTTTGAACTGAACGATGACCAAGCGATTGTTATGGCTGGGGTGGAAGGAGGAAGTACATCAAAAGTGACAACAAAAAATACTTAAATAGTAGAAACCAAGTGCGAGAGTGCCTTGCAAACGAACTGAACGCGTTGCGTTGTTGCGACTGTGTCTGCGACTTGCTGTCTATTGTTTATTGTCGTTGTTGTGTTTCATGCTATTTTTCACGGCTATGTGAATTTGTACCCCCCACAGCAGTACCATCAGCAGCAGCAGAAGCAGCGATTCAGTCAGAGAGTGAGAAAGTCACTCAGGCAGCGTCGCGTCGCTGGGGGAGCAGTAACTGCGACTGTATGTGTGTGTCTGTCTGTATTTGTGTCTATGTGTGACTGCCAAAATAGAGAACGCCAAAATGGCCAATTGTTGTTGGTCTCACAGTTTTGTGTATGCATGCACAAACATACATTTGTATGTAGACACATGCATACATAAATACAGAAGTACGAATGTATGTATGGTATGTGGCGTTGTTGCTGTTTTAACTGCAGCAGGACCAGCTGCGCCGCCGTTGCTTCTACTGATTTTACCGCCGCCGTCGTCCTACTGTGCGCGCGTCCCTTTAGCAACCTTTAATTATTTTTCACTTTTATGCCTTCGCTCATCTTCGTTCGCTCCTTTTTATCCTGCTTATGCCTTGTCGCGAAACCTGCGCGCGAGCTCGCTCTCTTTATCGCACTCGTACTTGCTCTGGCCTGTTTAGACAGAAACACTGAACGTACACACACACACAAACACATGAAAATATATACATATATATACACTAATGCACCGCTCCCGCACACAAAGCACTCATAGCAGCAACAACAACAGCACAACATCAATATATTGATATACATATATCAATGCCTATATGTGTGGACAAATGTTTGGTTGTATGGATGCGTGGCTGTGTGCGTGTGTGCACGAAATGCGTTAAAGAAAACTTTGAAAAAAAACCTTTTGGTTTGCCCGTTTCGAATAAATTTTGCTTTTTCACACCACTATGCACTCCAATTTCTTAGTAGTTAATCAATGCAGAATTTAGTTATGATTTCGGATTGCATTTGCTGCATTTTTACACAGTTTTTATGAGTTTGTACGGGACTTTGTTTTTATCTATCCATCGTTCATGTGAGTGAGCCACACACACATCAGTAAAAAATTTGTTGCGGTAAAAAGACAAGGTGGCAACCTTGGCAACGGTGGCAGGAATCAACCACATTTAACTACCTTTAACAAAATTTTCAAATATGCTTTTTGCTTAATTTTGAAGCGAAAATTATTAAACTACCATTTCTTATATTTTGTCGATTTCTAAAATTTTGTTGTATAATTTCTTACTTTATTTCTTAATATCTTCACCAAGCGAAGGATGACGTTCATGCAATTTTACTATGAACTTTATTTTTTTTTAGAAAATTTTTAATTGTTTTTGTTTTTTAAATAGTACTTAAATTGAATTATTTTAATTTATATAATTTTAAAAAACTTTCAAAACAAACAAATAAACGGTGTGGCAGCTTTTGCCCAACTTTGGCAATAACAAGGTGGCAGCTCGGCTCAAGAGTCATGATGCAAAGTGGCTACATTTGCATTAGATGTCAGCGATAGTTTTGATACGTGGCAGCCTTTTAGCCACAAAAAAGGGTTGATAGTCAGATTTAAGTCTTTTTTTTAATAAGGATCCTTCTTTTGGTATTTACTCTAATTTTATAGCTAAAATTTTAAGGTTCAGCATATCTTTAGAATTTTGCTAAATTTATAATTTTTAATTATAATTAATCAAAATCAAACTCTTCCCCCGAGGGAAAAAAAGCTCGCAAAATTAATACAAATGTTTACCTTTATTTTTTCTCATTTTAAATTTCAAATAACTTAAGTAAATGCTTCATGACTACAGCTATTCTGGATTTAAGCAATTTATTTATTTGAATCCTGAAATTATTGTGTGTTTCTACAGTTCCAATTTAAGCAGATCAATCAATTGATTTAAAAATGTTTTGCATACAAATTGCCTTACTTTATTAAATTACAAATTATTTACTGATGCATGTATAAAATGGAATTCGTTGAGAAACGGATCAGGCGTCGATAAAGTCGCTCACTCTATGGTTGAATGAGGGCCTTTAATATCCGACTGCAGTATATCCTTTTTCAAATCATTCCGTTTCTGGAGCCCAAATCGAAGAAACTTACGTGAGCCTCCTCAACATTTTTCAAGTTGCTTTTCAATCCAGCAGAACTCATCAATAATAAATTATGCATCATAAATCAAAAAAGTTGACATTTCTTTTAATGTCACAACTGTTAATATTTATTTAAAAATTTTAAAACATTTTGGCCCAAAATGCTTAATGAATTGGAAATCAACACAGCAATAGACCAGATTTAAAATAATATATGATATGATGATAAATAAAGAATTAAGCCAAGGTTGTATGCGCATTTAATATTTTAAATGAGAAAGCTTAAATCACTTTTTCCAACCATTTCCCTTAAAAACACCCAGAGTTCAACGTCATTATTATATTTTTTGTATGCAAACCAAAATAATATGAATATAGTGGTTTCCTGTTTAATTTCGTCATATTTATTTTCAAATCTCGTAATTTTTTGATTACGATTTGTCTTATCGATAACAATCAGAGAATTTCAGCATACTATTTTGGAGATGAATCGATAGCAGCGCGACAGCGTTCAACCATCGATAGTTCTCCACCTCTCAAATTGGTTAGATGTAAGCAATATCCTAAATAATTAATTAGGTTTCTTTGATTTGATTTGAGATAGGCTTATCGCAAAGTTATGTTCCTAATGCAAATTTATTGATAGTGGCGTGAAACATATCACTATCGATACTCAACTGTTATCGATAGCTTAAGAACAACTCACGCACGCTAGCGTCGAAAATAGCCAAAACATTACTTCGCGTACACTTTGGATTTGATTTAAATTGTCAAAGACAAAGGGGGACAAAGGCCTCCGCAAAATATGCCATTGAAGGCCGTGTGCATCGAGTTGCGCCCAAATTTGTGCAGCGGCCATGTGTTTCTGCAATTCGAGCATGACTTGTGCGACCGGAGCAAAACGCGCGTCGTCATCAAGGAGCATGACGTTCATGTTGTGGAGGACGCCGTGGACAGTGCTGATGGTGAGAGCGAGCTTGTGATTCGTCACGCCAGCTTTGGGATAGACATCCAGCAGATTTCAGTGTTCATTGCGAGTGGCCAACATGTTAGTTTTCGTTTCAACTACACGCAAATTGATCTGGAAGCGGTGCACAAGATTGGAAATATGCTGGAAATACCGAAATCTCAGCCGTTGCTGCTCAGTTTTGCGGAACGTGAGGATGTGGTGTCGCTGCACTGCAGCAACTGTTTGTACGAGCTGGTTCCCAGTTGTAGCTACAAACGCCTACGCGAATTCCCCAGCGGCCTCATCGATCCCAGCGAGTTTTTCTGCCACAACCATGGAACAACGTCCAAGCAGCAGCCAACATTGGTGCCCAGCCACTCTGATCTCTACTACGGGCTCAATCACATTGTTCTGAACATAGCCGTTCTGCAGAGTAGAGTGATCAACTCGTCGGGTCATCTCTACTGCAAACGCTGCATGCAGATGCTTGGCCTCACCATGTTGGAGGACGCCGCTGCCAAGCTGTGGGCTGATGCACTGCGTTGGCTGCCAAGCAAATCTTTTCCCGAAACGCATCCATTGTTGCCACGCCAGCTGTTCCAGCACTCGACAGTGACGCAATTGGTGCTGCGATTGCTCAGCAATCTATGGACGCAATCGATGCCCCAGTTGTGTCCTAGCACCAGTCGTGCCCTGCTCATTGCCACAATGCCCAATCGCCAGCAGCAGTATATGCTTATCCACGTTCTCGAACGACAGCTTGCCCTGTTGCGCCGTTTACCCAAAGAGACAACTGACGAGGCACAAAAATTGCATTATTTCCGTGCCTGCAAGCTGTATTTCCGTGTGTTTGACAACAGTCTGGATGACTTGGAGCAGCAAATGGATCTGCCTAGACTGCACATCTCGCCGTATTTATTTCTGGAGCTGCAGGCACGATTGAATCGCAACTCGCAGTTGATACCGCGCGCGTGGCGTTACAATTCCATCGAGGAGAAGCTGCTGCTCACGTATTTCTTTTATGAAAATGAGCAGCAGGAACTGCAACAGCAAGATCACAGGACGCAGCTGATGGTGAAGGTGAGAAACCGCATTTCAAAATACTACAATAGTTTTTTAACAAGTTCCTTTTCATTTCAAGCATACGACACCAAAAAAACAATTAGAGCAAAAGAAGTCGGAGCTGGAGCCAGAGCAAGAGGAATATGAGACTGACGCAGGCCTAGATGCCAGTTTGGAGGAAGATGAGGATGAGACTGACAGTGATGACGAGCATTCGGATACGGATAGCGAAACCAGATCATCATTGCTGCATAAATCCGCTCCGATCAGGGAATACGAACAAAATCTGGTAAAGCGCTGGCTTGCGCAACGGCAGTCAAGTCCAGATACCAACTGTTAGATCATCTGATCATCCATACTTTTGTAATTTCAACTTCTGTTTGCAAATGAATTAATGTTTTCTTTTCTTTTCCTTTTTGTTGTTTATTGTTTCTGTAATTTTTAAATTTATTCATTTAATTAAAATTTGGTTAATATTTAGCAACAAGTATTAATACGAAACAAGTACTTATATATGTACATAAATAGATTTGTATATGAGCTATATTTGCAAAGGAAATCTTTGCACATTTTGTGATTGAAAATCTCGACTTACGTTTAATATTTTGTGATTAAGGGCAACGCATGTGTTCAGATACCTACTCGTAATAATCAAGGAATATGGCTAAAACGAATAAAGATTACTTTCATTGAGTTTCCCAACTCAAACAAAGAAATATTAGGTTCGCATCTATCTATGTATCTATCTCCTCACTTGGCCAAACGACGCATCTGTTTTGTCTGCTGGTCCATCGCCAGCTCCGCGTTCTCCGCTTTGTGGATCATTGCATCCAACTTGTCCAGCTGTCCATCCATCTTCTGACGCTGTGCCGCCTTCGCCGCGCTCACTTGGGCCGCTGTTGGCGGCGTTATTGACTGTGGCTGCTTTTGTACTGGCGCTTTCGGTGACTCCTCGACAGCGCCTCCTGGCACTTCCGTGGCAGAGCCACTTCCGGAAGGACCACTAAAACTGCCGCCACGTGCAAATATATTTGTCAAGCTACCACATGCCGTCTGCTTGAAGCGATTCAAACGTTGCTGCGTGCTGGACAAAATGCTGTTCAGTTCATCCAACTTGCCGCTGGCGCCACGCAGGGATTCATCCTGTTCATCCAGCACCTGTGGAAATCAACGGTTGCGGGTTAGCAAGGCTGCAAGCCACCAACATTTTGGTAACCATGGACCAGGATTTAGATTCGGCTTATATACCATAAACCTATTGTTTCGGTTAAAACCTCGGCTCAACCAAAAAAAAAAACAATTTTTGAAGTTTTGAATTTTTTCATAATTTTTTAATCAATTCAATTTTCTTATTTAAATTTGTATGATTTAAATATAATCTATTATATTATGATATTTTCTTGAAGACTCAAATATTCGTGCAATATTAGAAGTAGTTTTAAGGAAGGGGTTTGGGCTAGCGGGTTAAATAATTCCATAGGTTCGGTTCGAGTCACCCGAAAACTAGAACCCGAGAACTATCAAACCTATTTCATAATGAAATAAGTCACTAAAAGAGGAAATGAATAAAGCCCCAAAAATTAGTTTTATTAGGATAACCAAAAACATGCTTTTTGTATATTTGAATCTTTAAAAATAATAAGTGAAATAAACGAAAACTAAACCACCGTCGAATAGAAGATATTTAATGGACGGAGGTTGCTTCAACCAGCTCCTAGTCATCTATATCCAATATTTTGACAATGTATTTACGTTTGGGGCCTTATTTCATATTCTCCTTTGGGACCTTATTTCATTGGGGCTTTATTTTCTGCAGCCACTTCCTAGTATTCTCGAATACATACATTTCGAATGTATTATGTAAAAGTATCTCAATCATGGCGACAACTGAATAAGGAATTACAACCGATTAGCCCATATATTATATACCCCAGATCTGACCTTGTCTGAAAATTTTAAAATGATCGAAGAATAAAGACAGAAGGTATTCAAGAAACAAATTTACAAACCGTGGAGTCTAAAGTAATAAGAAATTCAAGAAACAAATTTACAAAACGTGGAGTCTACGGTAAATAGAAGAAGCAGCACTGACGGGTCTACTTCATAGATTACTAGGGTGTCTAAGAGTCTGAGAGCAGGGTAACTCGCTGTCGTGCACGCTCGACTGGAGCCTTCTAACTTGCTGCCTGTTTACTATTTATTCGATTGCCTTTAACTCGTGTTTTGCAATTCGATTGACGATGCATCTACTGGGTATCTTACTGTCGAGGTTACTCACAGCAATGCTCTTACTTGTATAATTGTGTCTTTGAGTCCCTGTTATTCCCCTTTCAGTTGTAACATATAGCTAACAAACGATGACATGCCTTTTCCGTGGCTTACAGGGTATCGGAAAAAGCTTTATTGACTATTCCAATATTCCCGATAACACTCACGTTTGCCTCGGCGGCCTCCTGCTCAGCCAATTCATGTTCCAGCCGTTCTTTTCGTTTTCGCTCGAATTCCTCCTTATCCGGCGGTGTGATTCCCAAAAGTTCCGCCCGTTCACACTCTTCTTCATAGCTGCTTTGCTCCGCCATGTCTTTCGCGTATGTTGTCTGGCCACGACTAATCAAAACCCATCGATTTTTGACATGTGCTGCGAATAATAAACGAACGGATGAGCCAACAACAGGGCCACGACGCATGCGCCTGTTGGCCAAATGAAAATGTAAACACAGCTGACTAATGACTTGGCTTTAATCTTGAAATGTGTATATAAACTCTATATATACATAATGCTATTAAAGTTAGGGATCGGCGCTACGCTCATAGATTTGTATATAGGACTCGGTTAGCGTGATCATTTGCGGTAGAATTTCCGTGACATGCAAGTCCTGCATCTCATACCACTGTCCATTGGCCTTATGAAGTATATGGACACGATATGTGCCCTTCTTGGGATCGCCATCGTGCACAATATTCGCAACCAGATTATATTTGGTATCCTTCAATGATTTGTCCCGTTGCTTCATGCCCAGAATGTCGCCGAAGTCCACATTCCTATAAAGCGAAATTATTAAAAACAATTAATTCAAATTTTAGCTAGAAATAAAACATAAAATCATTTCATTTTTCTTGAGTGTGAATTTGTTTTTCTTTATAAATATTGAAGATTTGTGTAGGCTTTATTAATGATTGTATCTAAGCGGTCCTACCTATGACACCAATATATACTATAGTAGTACAAATTCAACCAAATTTGTATACTATGTAAAAGACAATAGCGAATATTGAATCTGTGAATTTGGTTGAGAAGTCTTAGATAACTAACGTTTGATCTTTAAGCATTGACCCACTTAGAGTTAGAATTAGAAAGGAGCTACTGGGAGCATTTATTTGACTTACTTGATGGGAAAGTTCACAATGGTGGGGTTCTTCTCCAGGAAGAATGTGTTTTTGGTAAAGCGCTTAATGTACAGGATTATAAACTGTGGCAGTTTTGTAATCTCAAAGCGCTTCATGAAGTTATCCTTGTATGTTTTGTACTCCTTCTCGGCGCTGCCATTGAATTTGCCCAGGAGCTGGTAAAGATTCACCTGCGGTATGATATTCTCACGAAACTCATCCGTAAACAGCGGCGGCGGCGGCAAATCACAGGTCAAATATATGAAGTTCGTATGCTCCACCTGATGCTTGTACTCGTCCGTGACCAACAGTTGCTGCTTGGCCGTATCGTCCAGTTCGACGGGCGGAATTTTGCGTGTATAGATCTTCATTTCACCCAGAAAGATCTTGTACAATATGGACGAATTGGGCTGCTTGCTGCCCTTGAGGGCGCGATGCAGTGTGTTAAGGAACCACGATAGAAAATCAATGGGATCTCCCTGCTCGGTGATTTGGAAACGTTTGCTTGACCACAGCACCACAGCCTGCAGCATTTCGTGCGGCGACACGTGCGCCTTAAAGTTGCGTGGATTCCACATTTTACGCATAAGCTCGCCAAATCGCTGGACGAGCGTGAACATAGAATCGCCGGGCGGACGCTTGATACCGGCATAGCTCTGTTCCCGTAGAAAGTAATCCCGCAACGGACTCACATGCGACAGAGCATGCAGCACCACATTGCAATAATCGTTGGCTTTGATGTTGTTCAGGCCCACCACCCCGGGCAAATAGAGAACGCCATCCACCGTACGGGAATGCTTCGGCTGCAGTTGATCCAGCTTACTGATTTCGTTGCGCAGAAATGTCGGATTCAGCACGTATTTGATGTCGTCCAGCGAGGAGTCAATGATCTCATAGTTGTCCGGCAGGCAGTAGAAGCGCAGTGTGTGCAAATTGAGGAACACATGATGCGCCTCGCCCACCGAGTGTGTGTAGGCGTGCGTATTTGTTCCACGCCCCTGGAAATACTTGCCGCACACTAGACAGGCGTAAACGTTTATCCGCGTCAGGGAAATGGAACACAGTTTCTCAAAGTCGAAATCCAAGAGATTGCGATTGATTGTGTCCAGATAGGGACACACCCGATATTTGGGATTGAAGACCGACGGTGTCTCTGCACACATTTGATATATTACTGTATCACAGCGAGAGTTATTATCAATCAGTAGTTCAACTCACCATCGTCTTCCAATAGAGTTTTGTGTTTCGTCTCCAGCTTCACGCGCTTAGCTGTTGGTCAATCAAATTCGAATTTGGTTAGCTTTGATCGCTTTTATAATTGTCGTAGACATTTACCTGCTGGTTGCGTTTGGGCCATTTCCAATTCAAAATGTTGTTTCACTAATGTTTACGTTTTGTTTGCGTAAAATGTGTGTTTCGTGTTGTTACCGGCGCTTCTTTTAGTTAGGTTGTTCATTAGAGTTGTGCCGTTTCGTTCCGAAAAGGTTCAAATGAACGGGTCATTAGGATGAACAATTGAACTTATTCAGCAAATTGAACAAAAATCCCTCGCTTTCCGATAAGACTTAGGGCTGTCACCATTACGAGGCCATCCCTCACTAAATAAAAGACGATTGTATCGAATGGTGTTATCGAAAATTAGTCCCATTTTTTTGTCTCTAATTTTTTAATTAATTTATTTTTGTTGAAATTTAAATACTAATTAAATAAGGGACTCATCACTAAACCAAAACAAATTCCAAATTTTCTAAAATTATAAAGTTTTTTTTTAAATCATGTGGTACACCATCGCGTGGTGAAGTAAGGTAAGAATTTCTAGAAAAAAAAATTTAAAAATCGAGAGGAATATAAAAAAAATCCTGTGAATATTTCAAAATTCCATATTTTATTACTAGTATTGAAAATCATAGTTATACTATAATGTTTAAATAAAAAAAAAATTTGATTTATTTTTTAAAGAATCAACAAATAACATTTATTTAGTAATTTATATTCTTAAACTTATATTCGTTACGGTCGTTGACCTTGACTTAGCTCAAGCGAAGAAGATAAAGTGATAGACGTAGCCTGTTAGTTTAACTATCTTAGCTGGGGTTTTGCAGCAGCCGGCCGAAAATCCAATTGTCAGAAATATGCCCCCGAGCAAGTCTCCTCCACCTAAAAGGCCTTGGACGGGTGTTTAAGAACAGCGACAATTCTTTTTGCTGCTCAACAAATCTCGTACACAACCCAAAAGCAACGGATTCTGGGAGACTTGTAGGACATGCCTAATAAGAAGTTTATTCACAACTTTATAATGTCTTCGAACATATTGTAATTTTAAAGGGTATTAAGGCGTTTCCTCAAAAAGCAATTACAAATCTGATAGGGAAATCATTTTAACAGAAGCTTCAAATTATTAACTAAGCATCAACAAAGTTTTGAGGCTGATAAAAGAAGTGTTTAATTGAAGAATCATAATAAACATAAGGTCACGTATTTAAAATTTTTCACTTATTTAGCAATTTTACTGAGAATCGAATTTGATAGAATCGAAAATGAAAAAAAAAAACATTTTCAATAATTTTTTTTGTTTCACTTTTTTTTTTTGCAATGCATGTTTTAGATCAATGTACAACGAAAGTTAAAATTTTTAAAGGTCAAATATCTGAGACTGATCGGAGATTACATATATTGAAGCTAGGTCATTATCAGTATTCATTCGGCGAAGGGGTTGAAGTGGAACAGTTACATAAGCAAAGTGCCAAATTAGAATATTTTGATGGGCTCGTCATGATGGCTTTAGAGAATTCTAGAATTTGGCAAATTGAATCAACGCTAATTGACCGCTGCAAGCATTTTTCTATTTTGTAGCCATTACTAAATCGCAGCATGTCGCTTCTAAGGGGCGAAAAGCTTACGAAAACTGTCACTGGCACTGAAACTAGAACCTGCTCTTCACTCTCGCTCTGTCTGTCTCTCTCACACACACTCTCTGTCCCTTTCTGCCTCTGAATAATAGAAAGAACTGTGGTTGCACGCAATCCAATTACAACAAATTGAGGCAAGCGGAGGATTCAATTGACTACGTCGCATGATGATGACTGTCATTGTTTTTAAGGTTTGGAAGAGAAAATTACAATCTTCCGCATGCCGAAGATCTGATTCTCTTGCATATTTCTGTGGGCCTAACAAAAAAGTAATTAATTTTTTTTATTATTATTATTTATTTTTAGTTTTAATATCTTAGGAAACACAAATTTTATTTATTATAAATTTTTACATTTAACACCTGTTTTGGAAATTTATAGACCTGCTCGGTTATTTTTTTTTTTAATTTAATTACTGTCCCATAAGAACAGAATTCAAATATCGTTTGAAAATATGTTTGAAATATGAAAACTTCGACTAATGGAAATCTTTTTAAGTTAAGTAAACGCTGTTGCCACTCGATTTAGTTCGAGTTAGAGAAAATTCGAGAAGTAGAAGTTCGAGATATGGAATCTATGTTATATGTATACATGTACATACATATATAAGCTAGTGAGTTTCGCTTAGATTTTCCAAGAAACAGCCAACGTTTTTTCATACTGATTTATTGATTTATTGATTTATTGATTTATTTACTTGATTTAATGCGTCACAAATGTTGTGGCAAAAGTGTAATATCTTCTACAAGTGTATACTAAAAATCGGCTCAAATTGACCTAAGGGGTTTGACGGGTTGATGATGCTACTGGTACGAGATCTCGAGATCCATCCAAGCCATTCCATTATACGAGTGTCAGCGCCCTTGAATGCGGACTGAGCATGGGGATTGTTGGGTATTTGAAAGTGGTGCTGTCGCCGCAATGCACATGACTATGACTATGACTATGAGTACTTGTATTAGATAAGTATATTATAGAATGAATAGGTTTGAGGGGCCCAAACGGTATTCAACCCATAAAGAAGTTAAGCAATTCAACAGTTTAAAGCATAAATTACTTAATAGAGTTACACTCGTTGTGCCGACAATTGGGGGCATAAAAAGTGTCGCGTTTATATCATTTATATTTCTATATTGAGTCACCCCATAGCACCATCACACATAAACATTAACTGCCGACTGACTAACTGTCTTATTGACTAACTGACTGATTGACTCACTGACTGATTGACTCACTGACAATTGTCAATTAGCGCGCAGCGAAATCTGAGCTTGCAAAAGGTGTAGAAAACTGTAGTGTCTACTTTTTTCAATTTAATATTTTTTTCTTTTAATAAACTACAAACGAATCCTAAAAATGAATCAATTGCATAATGATAATCTCTATGGTTGAAAAGTTCGCCTGGGAGAAAGTTCCATTTGTGTGAAAAGTCGCCAAATGAATTTTGACTTCTTTGCTTTGAAAGTTAATCCAAAGTGGATATGGAATATAAGTATTTTATTTGTTTAGACTTAAATTGATTCTTGCACCATATATTAAATATATTTCACAAATGCCTAGGTAGAAATGGTCAGCGCAATCGGCGGGCAATGCCGGGTAATACTCTCTGCAAAAAGTATTAGTCTGTCTCTTTAGCAATGCGCCAAGATAAACTGAAATTATCAATCGACGCCGCTTGAGATAAGACGTCTAAAGTCTCGTTAAAGTTCAGGGTCATAATACACATTTTGAAAAGGGGTTCGAAGTTCGAACATACATACATATGTATGTATTTGTACTAAATATAGAAAAGTCAATAAATCTCGTATAATTGTACTATTTATATAATCCTTCATAATATTATTTGTCGCCTGAACCATAAATCATATACCCGTACTTAGAGTCCATAAACCGAATGCGGCAGTTTTTTCAACTGCTTTTAATTGTTTGCGTCAATTACTCATACGCCGCGTGAAACCACAGAATTAACAATTGCCTTCACCTATTTAACAAATAAATTAATTTGTGCTCCGTGCTTGACTTATCATCAAATCAGCCATCCACCCACAAAACGCGACACGCGTCTTTGTTCTCTTTGCAGAGTATTTTAACGCTATCTGAGATCAAAGTTTGCGACCAGACAGGTACGTTTATGGCCCCCAAAGTACGCCATGCCAGCCAAGCCGTTCCAGGTCTGTTTCAATGTCTCCACCAGAAATAGTTCGTAAAAATGCCAGACGATCAATGCCCGACGACAGACGCATGCGCGATTCACGTGAACCGTATGACGACGACGACGGAACGTTATACGTTGAACGAGGAACGGCGATCGGTCATTAAAATACAATATCTGAGAAAGCACTGAGAAAAAAAAACCAAATTGATTTATTTACTTTTGAATAGGTATCTCTTAAATCTATTTTAATATATTTTTTTTACATATACAAACAGGCGCACTATTCTAAATTTAATTCGCGAAACCGGAAAATTACTTCATTATAAAGAATTAACCGTATTCAAACAATCTATACAAAAAAAATTCTCGTAAGTTCAAAATAAAATAAAAAAACACACTATTAGCTAATAATTAAAATTTACAATAATTAATAATTCTGAAAATTATACCTAAAAAAAAAAAATATTTGATTAAAAGTCTAATTTAATTGGCCCAACTTTCGGGCCAATAATTGGGAAACCCCCAATCAGATTATTAGGAAGGAGAAAAGGTTAAGAATAAGATTCCCAATGGCAGAAAATTTGAACTCTGAGTTGAATATTAAATAAAGTCTTTTACAATCAGTAGTTAGTAGTACATGATTTAAGAGTTAGTGAGATATAATTACGAGTACGTCTAGAGATTACAGAAAATAAAGAGGTTGAAATGTGATATTAAATATACGTTTTGTTAAATATTTTAGAATTTCAATTTTGTTAAAGAATCTTTAAGATACCCCTTACCAAAGTATTATTTATACGAAAAAAGTTCTTCCTTATTTGCTAAACAAAAACATTTTGAACTTAAAAATATTTAAAATAACGAAAGCTTCGCTGTATAGTTAAATTTGACTGTAAATATTTTACAGCTTAGATATGAGAAGTAAATAGCTTCCATGTGAGTTAAGAGTTTGATAAGAAATAGATATTATAATTTCATTTGATTTTCGAAATAAATTATTCAAATTATATTTCTTGAAATTAGATTCTTGAAATTTTATATTTGCTATTTGGATAAGCAGAAATACCATATAAACTCTTAAAAATGATTGTAATTCATCTTTTACAGTGCGATCAAACAACTATAACGATATAGATACTGAATATCTCACTAACAAGCAAACTCGACTGTAGCGTTCGTATTCTTTTATATATACAAAAATATTTTTCACTGTCAATTTTATAAAAAACTTTAAGGCATATTCCGTATGCTTCTTATTATTTGCTATCGGAACTTTTTGCAATTTTCGCTCAGTGCACAAGTTTGTTTGTGCGAATGTTTATACGTTAATTGTTCGTTAAACGCTGAAATCAAATTGAGTATTTTTATATTGCTCTATTGTTCGTTCGTCTGGTTCTATAAGCATTTATATTTAGATTGATCGGCGTACATTATTATTATTCTTAAAATCAATCGGTTATTCCCACGATTCCGATCAAGTTGTAATCTGTGATAAATATACGATCTTACAATATGTGTGTACGATGCACTTTTTCATATCGTAACAATGCGAGACAACGCTGCGAATGATTAATATGTGATGAGTTAAGGGGAAAAAATAGACGAGTTGGTCGTGATCTTAACTCCGTTTTTGGTCAAAATTATAGCTCCATCCATCGAATTGATCAGAAATATTTGAAACTAATGATTAATTCGAGTACTTAAGGAATAACTTGGTTGGATATGTATTATGTATAATTATGTATGTGTGCAGTAGGCAGAAATGCAATTAGACGCCATGGTGCGACGTCAGCTCAAAAGTGTGAGAATCTTGAATGAGTAATTAGCACATTCGAATACGTAGTCCGTCATTCAGTGTGTCCTTTGTTGGTGTTATTTTGTTATTTTTGTTTAGGTGCCATAAAACCCCACCCCACACCTCCACACACAACATACATTGTTTGTTGACCATGTCCAACGACGCGTCGTCGGTCAAAGCCATGGTATATAAGCTGATAAATCACAGTTGCAAGTTTGCAATCCGCTTACGAAACCGTTACAGTCTTTCAATCTCGTGCGCTGGCAAACGTTCTCAAAAATAGCTCGTCGTATAGCAAATACGTTAACAAATGCATAGGAATACATACACATATATATATATGTGTATAACGAATACGGATCAACGTTAAGATCGTCAAGATCGCTATCAATAGTGCGACTCAGTCAATTCTAATTCCTGTGCCTTTCAAGGGTTTGGTTTTTCACTTGACTCAATTACGGCCGTCCGATAAGGATACCAAGAACTCACACATTCAACTAGATACAATTACAATAGTTTATGCAACATGCAAACCTCGTAAGTTTTCTATGGAAACACTTTAAAAATAGCAACTCATTAGATATCGCCTAAAAACCTAACAAATTCAAAACTCATTTATATGACTTTTAGTATTTAGTACTTACATATACACAGCTGGTTAGAGCCGAAGTTATCCATGCTTATAACAATATATAATGAAAGACTATATTATGCATTTCATAATTGACCTCGATTTAATTTTTCTCGTTAAAAATTGTAGAAGAAAGAAAGTAAATGTTGCATATGTGACCAACAGTTTTTCTAACAATTTTGGAGTTCTTTTTATCATAGATAAAGAAACTGCTCTCTAAATTCAGCTTCAATATTTTATAGTTTGCGCTGTTTGTCCACCGATATATAAAGAAGTACTAGTATTAAAATTTGCTCATACGAAGTTCGCTTTCTTAACGATCTTTTGAATTTTACTAGACATTTGGACTATATATAAGTGATTGCATATATGCAAATACAAAATGAACTAATTCTTATTATACATTATTCCTATTTTCACAATACTATTGTATTATTGCAATAATATTCGACCTTGAACTTTGGAATTCTAACCAATTTGATCAATTAAATAATTGCAAGTTTCGTTATTGACTCATGTGTCTTCTGTTGTGTCAATTATCCTGAGCACGAATACACACTAGAGGCACGAGAGGTGAACATGGCCATGAAACAGGGCACGCGAGCAGCTCGAATTTAATAACGATCTTTGAAGGTGTGCCTTTTATGCTCTACTTATACGTACAAGTATGTACATATATATATAAGTGTGATATACAGGGGAGTCACTTTAATGCACACAGTTACAAAAGAACCGAAACGCACATTCAGTGTAACTACAAACTAACCGCAAACAACGAGAGACTTTGTGATGACGTTGTGAATATCGCAGAAAGTTGATATTGTGCTGTAATCTATGCCGGCATCGGATTTAGTGATGTGTTCGTGTGATAAATGAATAGACTCCTCAAGTGCCCACAGATACAATCGAAATTCACTAGTTCATTTTTGCCGTAGGAATTCAATTAAAACTCATTCGTACTTCAAGTGAGTTTTTGCCTAACTTGAGTATAGCATACTTTCAAGCGTCATACTAAGCTAAAACGATGGGTACAGTTTGTATTATATAATATAACTTAAGGACTTTCACAACAATGTTCATATAACAATCGCATTTGAGTTTTTACATAATGTATGCCCTTCAAAATGTATAAGCGTACTCAAGAAAGCTTTGTATTTTTGTGACATAAATAAATATAAATAATTGAAATTACAAGACAAAAAGCGACATTACCCGGGGCATGTTGTTAAATTGTTGAAATCTTATTCTTTTTGTTGAAATTAAGGATTTTAATTTAAATTAATTAAAAACGTATACTCTTCGCTTACAATTTCTGTGTTTTGATATATGAAACTTGAACTTTTGTCCTATTTTATTCAGATAGATATAAATAAATTGAAAATAAATGTATCAATATTTTGGGTATTTCCAATAACAACAATTCCAGAGCGTTAATTTAAATACATAACCCATTTACTGTAATAGTTGGTTATTGAATCATTCGACACTTTGGCAGAGTAATAGATCGATATCATACATTTACGATATGCCAATGCATGTCATAATTACATATCGTTTTGCGATAATCCGTTATTGTATTGATATCTATCTTGGAAACCGCATTCGTATCGTATACGATATGGCCATGGACAGTTTATTGCAAGAAAAATTTACACAGTGTGTACTACACACCCGATTGTGTTGATTTCATTGAAAGTCTTTTGTGTCGTATCAAATATGATTGCATGGGCATCTTTTTGAAATCGTTTGATTTTCGTATACGGTATATACGGTATCGTATAACCTATAAGCTGGACTACGCATTTGTATCGTATGCAACGTATCGTACGAGTATCACAATGCAGACGCTATTGCGTTATTGCGTTTTCTGCTTGTAATCGCATTTATTTCACATGCGACAAGTGCTCATCTCTAACCGGAACCGGGACTTTTGCTGCTGCTGTCGATCATGCAGCAGCTAAAAGCCGAAGAAGAAGCAGCAGCAATAAAACAAAAAATGATACATTGAGGCGCATGCGCCGGCGTTGACAGAGGCAGCTACGACGACGGCGACGGCGACGGCGACAGCGGCGCTTCAGGCGGAAGCGGGGTGGGCAGGGGGAAGGCAGAAGTCGACGTAGCTGTTGCCGCTGCTTTTGTTATTGTTATTGTTTTTGTTTTTGTTTTTGTTATCCGCTTAGTTTGCTGTAAGTACGTGTAGTAGCAATAATAACAAGTTGGTTCTGCTGCTGCTATTTGAATTGTTTTTAGTTTGTCGTTATAAATTGAGTTGGAATAACGCATTCCAGCTTAGTCGTGCTCCAGTAACAGTACCGCGCGTAACATCCCAATCGAATATATACTTTACAAAGATCCCAAAACCTATCCCAAAATTTAAACGCGACAATAAAAAAAAAACAGGTGCGCAGTCAAAACGGCAAAGTGCCTTCACATCCAAATCTATATTGAAGTTAAAGTGAAAGAAACTAATTCTAGATTTGTTTTTTTTTTTTATTTTCAAATCATTTCAATCTCAATATCAACGCCCACCATTTATCTCACAGTATGTCTGCTAGAATTTTGGAGGACTCGCCAAATGCGCACATAAATAAGACGATATTGGAGCGTTATCTGACTCTGCCGGTAGAGGATAATATTGTGCAGGCCACGTACGTATGGATCGATGGAACTGGCGAGGATTTGCGCTGCAAGGATCGTACACTTGATTTCATACCATCGAGCCCATTGGGTAAGTTCTGAGTGCAACAAAAATATGGTTGTGTGTTTGGGACTTCCCGCAAACCACACTGGGATCTTAGGTGAACATCTTACGCTGAACATAATTTGTATAATTTCAATCGCCAAAAAATGACTCGAAATAAGAATCTTAATATACATTTATTTGTATTATTATTATTAATGTATTATTATTTAATTATTATTATTATTATTTAATTTAGAGTTCCAAATGAATCACCGTATATTGATTTGTAGTAGCTTAACCATCATATAAGTCCAAATATCAACCTCTAAAATTTGCAAAGTTGATGATACTTTTTGGTTTCGAGTCTAGAAGTTTTAGTACATGCGTCTGATAATGCAACAATGCAATAAACTCAAAAAAAGAAAAACGGGGTTTACTCAGATAATTGATTATGTTTTAATGAGTTTGCTTAGCACTTGCTATAATTTACGTATATGATCACAATTGAACTCACTGCACGTGTGCAGTGATAAAAGCATTGTGCGATTATGCGGAATTGGACAATGCGGCGAATGCGTAATATTGGCAAACAGACGGAGATTATATGTGCAATATATTTACCGTTGACAGGCGGATTGACAAATGAAATGCATTTAAATTGAATCTCGGAAGTGCTGCGTTTAAGAGGCAGGCATTGCATTTGAAATATATTTAAGTATACTAAGCTATACAAAATGTTTTCCTAGTTGATTTAATTTTTAAGCTAAATGAAAAGATTGCATAGCTTTTTCACTTTGTGCTGCCATGAAATTGACTAAATGCGCACAATTACTAATTAAGCAGCTCGCTTTGATAACGCAGCAGTTGCCAGCTGCATATACATCGCCTCTAGATACTGACTACAGACAACACACTTCTAGATGCAGACTGCAAGATAGATAGATAGATAGGTGTGAAAAGTGTCAACACGTTCCATGCTAAACAAAAAATAATTATGTATCTACAACAAGCCGCAGATTTGATACCCTTCCAGAGTCGTGTAGATTTTTATAAAATATTTTATTTTTAATTGTATCGTACTAAATTCATTTGTCCAAATAAAATAATATTTAAGTTAACAAGAAATTGCGTCAAAAACCTACGAGATTTTTATTTAAAAGTTCGATTAAAATAAAATGAAGTCAGAATGTACATACCTAGAAAAGAATGATAAATGAATGAGACTATACCTAATACATTAATTTATGTTCGGCCGATAGTTTCTAAGTCATCCATATGATTTTCATCCGATCCGATCCGATCAGTTCTTATATACTTATGTACCGCTAGCATCATGTAACACGTTACAACTGATAGGCTAGATAGTCTAATGTAGATAGTCTGTAATGCTTTTAGTACATAAATAATAAAACAAATACTATTTCTATTGTGTTAAAAAAGTTAAAATATTAAAGAAATTTAAATGGAAACTGACCAGCTGAATAAGTTCATTCGTTAATGTTAATATTAAATTCATTTGAACTTATTCTGAACAAAATGACAAAACTCTTCTATAGACTAGACGGAGGAACGGGCATATACACGCCACTTTTAATGCGTTACACATTTAATGAGATAATTGCAATACTATTTGCAAGGGTATACAAATTCGCACAGCAACGGTGGCGTATGCGTAATATTTGTATCGCTCGTACACGCAGACGGCGCGTGCCTGGTGAAAACTGCTATTGAACTTGATTTTCTAAGCCAACTCAAAAGTTGTTTTGTTTTTTTCAATTATACAAATTGTATTGCAATCAAAGTCACATGAATAATGCATTTGTGGCGCGGCTATTAAAGGCTCGTATTTGCATTGGCAATTGGCTAAGACGGTGATTACGAGTACCGTTGATTTTGGCCAATTTGCGACAATATTGACAACGGAAAACTAAATGCACCCACACACATGTCCCTTGTGGCAGCTGTTTATCTGGCGTGTGTGTTTAGGCCCATGCCACAGACTCGTGCCCCACTGTCAATTAGATAGACTTACGTGTAACATCAGTATGAGATTGTAAATGAAAACGCAAGCTCAAGGTAACAGCTGACGGTTACATGTCTTCCCTCTCACTCCCACTTTCCCTCTCTGTTTCACTTTGATAAAACAATTTAAAATTTTAAATTGCCTTCACAGATCATTCATGAATTTTAGCAATTTAAGCATGGAAAATAAAAAATGCGATAAACTTAAGCCTAAAATAGACACCTTCTTTTAATATAGTAAATTATTATTTAGAATTTTTCTATTTTTATTAATTAAAACAAGCGATAAAGAAAACAAACATTAATTAAGGTTAACCTAGATACCAATTTTTTTCGTACATTTATATCTTTCCCAAAAAATTGAGCAAACATCGAAAACAATTGAAAAAATATAATAATTATTTTTGTATACAATTAAACAAATCGTTAAACCTTAAGCATTTGAAACGAAACCGAACCGAAATTTTGCTGTAGGGTTTCAACCATTCAACAGAACATTAACAAAAGTTTTGGAGGTTTGTAGCCTCAAAAGTGATGGGTTCTTTATGTTGGCTGCAATGCTTTGAATGCACTGTGCACAGCTTGCACCACTGTGCTGTGCTCAGCCTTGGCAATTAAAATTCATCGCAAGTGACTTGGCAGTTTCACAATAGTTATGATGATCTACAGGGTTGGGTTCGTTTGCTTACCAGTTGTTGTTGTACTTGTACTTGTTGTTGTGGTTGATGCGAAATTTAATGCATAAAAGTGCAATAACTAATTTTAGTCATTTGCATGTTACACATACTGTCCAATTATATATGTAAATAATTATTTTTATTTTAAAAAATAACTGAAAATGCTTTGGAAGATAGGAGACAGCACTTGTTGTTGCTGTTGTTACTACCCCAGTTGTTGTTGTTTGAGGCGTGAAACTGGCGTAAGTGCAACTGAAAACGGAAAGCAATTTCCACTAATTAATTTGTGTATCGCATTTCTAGTGCAAATTGCCAACTAACTGACAAACGAGGCCATCAGATGACCACAGATCATGTGTATTACATACATATATGATAAATCAGGGATCATGGCTGATGGCTAACAGTACACATATATCCCACAGTGAACAGATCAAGGATTATGATCATTTATGTCATATCAGAAATTGCAGATCGTACTTCATGGTTAATAAATGACAGATCTTAGATCCAAGAACATATATCATTAATGTAAGGTTTGACATTATTTATGACTGATCCCACATCTTAGATCATAGATCAGAGATCGCAAAGCATAGATCACAGATTTTGAATGTCAGTTGATTGATTACAGATCAACTAAAGTTTTAAGAGCTCAAATTAAAATTTATAAAATAAGATCGTAAAGAGGCATCTTCTTTCATTTAAATTATAGATATTCTCGATCAGCATCCCTTTTTCATCGATAACAAAAATTAAGGACAGTTCGTAAATGTGTTAGATCATGGATCATAGATCGATAATCACAGATTTATAATCGTAAAAGATAGATAACAGGCAAATCACGAAACTCTGTAGGAAGTTTTTAAAACCCCTCGGTAGACTCCGTTACGAACTCAGACGTTTTACTGAGATTTTCAAAGGGTTATGCTGCATACTATGTAGTAGGATAAGTGTTTCTGCTGTATGGTTGAAATTCAGACTGATTCTAGTTAGCAATATAGAGACCGACAAATCTGCACGTCAGTACAATTAAAAGTTTCCACAAATTAATTTAATAATTTTATCTTAACATAATTTTCTTACAATTACCTAAACTAAACTAAACCTTCAGATATACATTCGAGCTACCATAACTCGAACTTCTATGACTTGAATTTTCTCTTACTAAATAGAGTAGCGATAGACTTAATAAACTTCAAAAAAAGGATTTAAATAAGTCGAACGTTTTCTTTGGGTAATAGTGATCCGACTTAGGGAAGTTCGACTGTATATAAACACTGGAAATAATGAAAAAACAAACACCAATTACAAATTTGGTATTTTATGTGTTTTTCTATTTTTATACAGATTTGTACTTAAATCAATAGCACTGTCGACTTTGGTAGACTGTAGGATATAAATTAAGCTATTTTAAAGGGTTATATATACCTTTTTATTAAAATGCTACATAAATATATTAAACTTATCTTTTCTTAATATGTTCTTAAAAAGGGTTGCAGCTTGCAACTTAACACCGCAATAAGGACTGCAAAGTCCTATGACAACCCTACAAAAGTTAAGACAATAAAAATACAATGAAAAAATCCATCCAGCGTTTTGTTCAGCAGAACGCTATCCCCAACTTTAACTTAGCTTATTTTTATACCCTGTGCCCATTGAAAATGGTCAAAAAGGGTATGGCAATGTATGTAACAGGCAGAAGGAAGCATCTCCGACCCTATAAAGTATATATATTCTTGATCAGTATCAATAGCCGAGTCTATTGAGCCATGTCCTTCTGTCCGTCTATCCGCCTGTTCGTCTGTTTGAGTCAAAGGATCTCAGAGACTATAAAAGCTAGAGACTTCAAACTTGGTATGTAGGTTCCTGGATAGCGGGCGCAGATCAAGTTTGTTTTATTTAAAATTTGGATTTATTTTATTTTAAATTTGGATCGAACCCCTTTATCATATAGCTGCCATAGGAACGATCAGTCCGAAATCAAGTTTCAGTAAGAAAAACTGTTTTGTTGTTTGAAATATCTCGACCAAACTGACTAGATATGCATTTGGGATGGTCTTATACATCCTGATTAAAGTTGCTTGAAATCGGACCACTATATCATATAGCCGCCATAGGCACAACAGCCCAAAATCAAGTTTTGGTATAAAAACTTGTTTGATGTCTGAAATATCTCGGCCAAACTGACAAGAATTTTATAAATTTACTTACTTTGGCATTGCAAACACTACACTATCAAATTCCTATAAGACCACTGTCAGAGCGGCGAAAAGAGCTTAATGAAAGTGCGGTAACTAATGACAAATATGTAATTTATTGTGAATTTAAACAACAAAAACATCGGAAAACATCGCCAAAAAAACATGTTTTTTTACATCACTAGCACAAGTGATTTCCCATCACAAAATCGTACGACACAAATGCGTGATACGCTGTTGCCTTGACGATTATAATATCTTTGGTGTTAAGAACATATTAAACTTAATCTAAAAAGCATTCGTACTTACCAAAGATTTTTTAAATCCGGTATTAAGGTTGTTCATATTTAAGAACGGAACAGTCTTAACTTAATATTATGTTTTTTCTTGAATTTCGCTCTTATTTTTTAATGTTTTACTGACAATTATGCTTTCAGCAACGATTCGCACTTGACGTTAGCAGAGTTAAGAACGAATGGTTCTAAAAAGAATTTAAAAACGAAACGGGACAAAATTTACGAATTTTTTTTGTAAAACGAATCGTTCTGCTTTTTTCTGAGTGTATATTCCAATAGATACCATTTTACAAATCACTGATTTTAGTCACAGATTACAGAACATTGATAGTGGGCTTTAGATTATAGATAAATCATAGAATAAATATTCAATGTTTAATTAGATTATATTACTTAAATTACAGATGGCATAACTTTACCAAAAATTAATCACTCAATTTCTCTCGTCGATTTCAACTGATTCTTAAAATTATTATTATTATTTGTTTACAATCATTTCATTGTTCAATTTATTACATTTCTTTTAATTACCACACAATGGTTGAGCTTAATCTAATGTCTGTTAATGAATATATTCTATTCTATTTGGTCAATTGATCTCCATAGAATTGCCAGTTTGGAACTATGATGGCAGCTCCTGCTATCAGGCGGAGGGCAGCAATTCGGACACCTATTTGTATCCGGTGGCCATCTACAAGGATCCCTTCCGACGTGGCAACAACATTTTGGTCATGTGCGACACCTACAAGTTCGACGGCACTCCGAGCAACACGAACAAGCGCAAGACGTGCCTGGAGGTGGTCAACAAGTGCATCGATGAAGAGCCCTGGTTTGGCATTGAACAGGAATACACATTCCTTGACTTTGATGGACATCCATTAGGTTGGCCCAAGAATGGTTTCCCCGGTCCCCAGGGTCCCTACTATTGCGGCGTCGGAGCCAACAAGGTTAGGAGATATAAGAATTATCACATGGGATTTCCACTTAAGCTCTATTTACTTGTCAGGTGTATGCCCGTGATATTGTGGATGCACATTATCGCGCTTGTCTCTATGCGGGCGTCAAGGTGTCCGGCACCAATGCGGAGGTGATGCCCGCCCAATGGGAGTACCAGGTGGGACCCTGTCTAGGCATCTCCATTGGCGACGACTTGTGGATGTCACGTTTCCTCTTGCATCGCATCTCCGAGGAATTTGGTGTAAGTCCAACTACAATCTACATATTAATAAGCTAAGCAATTCCCATACAAAACCTGAAGAAACAGCAGAGTTACTTATACTAAGCATTTGTTCTTAAAATTTAAGATTGCTGTGTACTTAATCTAGAATTTTTTGAAATAGAACAAACACATTTTGTGGTTCGTTCAAGATTGTTTTTGTCAGTCTCGTGCCTTAGAATTCTTAACTGGTTCCAGCCGCACAAGATTTCAATTTTTTAAACAGATGTATACAAAATATGGACCCTTGCACCTTGTTGTCTACAGCATTACAGTGCCTTGTTAGGGTTTTATGAAATGAAGAAATTGATAATTTGTATTTCCTAATTTCTAACCTGGATTATCTAACATAGATTGTGGCTACTTTGGATCCCAAACCGATGCCAGGTGATTGGAATGGCGCTGGCGCACACACCAATGTGTCCACAAAGACAATGAGAGAGGATGGCGGCATTCGGGACATTGAGAAGGCGGTGGCTAAGTTATCCAAGTGCCATGAACGTCACATTCGTGCCTACGATCCCAAGCAGGGACAGGACAATGCTCGTCGTCTAACCGGCAAGCACGAGACAAGCTCAATCACCGACTTTAGTGCCGGAGTGGCAAATCGTGGTTGCAGCATACGCATTCCCCGTGGCGTCAATGATGATGGCAAGGGCTACTTCGAGGATCGTCGGCCGAGCTCCAATTGCGATCCCTATTCGGTGGTGGAGGCCATCTTGCGCACCATCTGTCTGGATGAGTAGAAAAACCATCCCATCCGAAGATAATGTGACGCGACTTGACCTGGACCCGGACCCTGACCTGTACCTGGACCTGGACCCGCCATTATTCCCCAGAAGGCGGAGTAAGCCTAGGCGCAGCCATATATAAGTATATCCAACGTAGTATTTTTATTCTCCCAATCATAGATTGCGATCCTAAATGCGAGTTTGAGTTACAATTAAGCAGTTGTTATTGTAGTGGAAATATTTTTTTATTTTTTTTTCTGTTTATTGTTGAGCATTGTTGTTAGGTTATAGTTTTATTAACGAAAATATCTTGAGCGTAGATTTAAAGCTGTGCGTCGAAAGATCGATCGATCCTAACCCAAACAGGGCCACCACAACAGTACCAAGAAGAAGAATACAAAGCGTAGCAAAGAACACCCAAAACACCCACCAAGCCTAACAATATATGCACATCACACCGAAACAAACAAAGGAAACCATAACTATTAATGATATTATTTAACTAAATTGATGCCTAAAAAATACATAAACATAAATACTATACTTATAAATGTTATATATTTATATATACTCTTTAGATAAGTAAATGCACTAAAAAAACATAGAAAGAAACTATCGTTTTATTTGAGGTATAACGAAGTAACAATGAAATAAACGTCAACATCTCCAACCTTGTATAAGCTGTATAGTTATAGTGCTAGCGCCTTTTGCATCCTTCGTGATGCTTTCGTCACTAGCGTGGACTGCTGACCGCACTGATACCAGTCACAAGAGCATTCAAAAATGCCATCCGAGAGTTAAGTATGTCCGTACTTGACTTTATACCGTTTCGTTCTTAAAATTATAAGATTGTTACCATTATGCTTGAATTAAATATGAAACAATCTGTTTAAGTTTTCTTTTTCATTCTTACGCCTTGGAGTTCTCAACGGATTCTAGCCGCAAGAAGGTGACATCAAGCTAGCGGATTTTTAAATAGCTGAATAACGAGCATTGTTCCTTGCGTTTATTTATACATCTACTATATTTAATTTTGTTATTGAAGCCATTTTTCTGTAATCAAACTAGTATGTTTCAAGATTGAAACGAGCTTAATTATGAGACTGTTTCGTAAATTTTGGGATAAGCTCAAGATTTTTGTGTACTTAAACTGGTATGATCCGATCTTTTACAGACTTAAATTAGTCCCAAAACGAACTTAAAGCACAAATCGTATTTTAAGATTTTGAAAATTTGAAATACAATTTTTATTCTCAGTTTTGGAAATTCCGAACTTAGTCATCTCTTATGATCGTTCGTACCCTAATAACTCCTGTTTGAGTACGATAATCTTGATACTTTTTCCTCACTTGAATTATTTTGATTTAATTTTCTTTCATGTATGTACATATATTGATGAAATTCATTCTATGTATATATCTTTTACGCGAAGAAATGTGTGACTAAAAAGCAACTCTAGGCAGATTTCGAAATCAAAAAAATGCTTTGTAGATTGCTAACTTTCATATTCTTATACATGCCAAATATCAGGCTTGGCCTATTAAGGCTTATTAAATACAAGTAGACCGTGCTGAAACTAAAATATTTTAAATTAGATTAACAAAATATATTTAAGAAGGTAGCATGCATTTATGCATTTATAGTTGCTCTTCGATTAGTTCTGGGCCAAATGGTGACACAGGATCAGTCGACAGGCTCCTTGGGTATCGAACTCAGTTTGTCATCAAGCGAACGGAAATTGTTTTCATGCGCGATCAAATCATTGGGACGCAATTTCTCTAGAATATGGCAAGATTTGATGATCACATCAAGTGTATCCCGGTCGTTCGGGGAAGTCCCCAAGTGTGAGCCAAAGTCAATCAGTTGCTCGACAAATTTGTGGCGTTGCAACTGGTTGTCAACGCACTTGTGGCATTCCGTGTTCAGGATGATGACCTGCTGACAAACAGCCGGATGTGTCTGAAGGTCAAAAGCACGGCTTGGCAGAATTTTCATCAGCTCAATGATAAATTGTCGGTCTTGCCGCAATAGATTTGTTAAGACGGGTGTCAGGAAGAAAAACGATATCTCAACATCCACCCAAGTGCTTTCAAATCCAAACGCTGTCTTAATCATTCGCTGCGTGAAACTTTTAAGGGTTATAATACCCTCTAGGTCGCTGACATTTTGAAGCAAATATTTCACATGGTTACGTAATTCTGTCATTGAATCATAGTCATGCGAGCCTGGTTTCAGTCGTTCATCGGGTAGACGACATTGTTTGTAGAAAATGTCCAAGGCACGCACCACAATCGAACAATAACGTTCACATAATTCCTTCTCGAAGTGAAAGGGAATGTGACCAAAGAGGGCATGCCACATGGGCATGGAACTAAGGATAATATCCAGGTCGCAATAGTGGGCAACTTTCAACAGCAGCTCGAAGCAAAAGAGACCCCGTTCCAGGAGACCATTCGGGGTATGAACAGTATCCAGGCAAGCATAGGTTTCAGCCAATTGAATGTACAGTCGGGCCGTGGCCTTCATTTGTTTCGTTTCATTTTGCAAGATTGGGAACTTTATGGAGCCGCAGCACTTATAGATCTTATCTTCCAGATGCCAATTGATCCATTGATTTTTCCTTATATGGGAAACGTGTTCGAGTAGTGCGGCAAGACATTCGCTGGCCTCCTTGCTGAGTTCACCGTCAAGAAAATTAGGATTGTTCATGACATGGAATGCGTTGTCGACAACTTTATGGCTCATCAGTTGCTCGATGGTCAAGAAATGCGTACGTGTCCAAGATGCGCAGATCAGGAAACATGCACGATTCAAGCTAATCTTATCCACGTCGTCTCGATCTTGGAGCCAGGTAAGGCATTCCAACAATTCCCCCGACTCGCTCTCCAAATGTTGAGTCTCATTAAAATACACTGCCTCGACCGGCAACACTTCGAGCAGCTGAAAGAGAGCTGGAGACGCCTCTTCGAACAGGTTCATCATACATAGCTCTATTAACATTCCCCATCGCAAGCGCAAAAGCAGATCCGCAATTGAGACACTCAGATAACCCACTAATTGCTTCAAGCCATTTGATGTGGCACATTTTATGTAGACAATCAACCGTTTAAATAAATCCGAGTGTTGAAGTGCAGACAACTCATTCAAATAGTTGCGAATCCTATGGCGTAAAGTTACCACAGCCAGGACAAGCACATCCTCCTTCTGCTCCATACTCCAGAGCAACCCCTCCGAAATGCTCCAAGTGATAGACGACTCCTGATACTCTCGCAGAAACTTGCTCGCTTTCTCGATGCGACTGCTCGAGTCTCCACCTTGATCGCAACAGGCAGTCATTGCACTTATCACAGTCTCTGTCGTGTATTCAAAAGCCATTTCAGATTTGGACTTTCAAATTAAAAATGTTAGTTAAATTCTTAAAAATATATTTCATCTTTCGAGAATGTAGATTTATGAGTTCAACTGGCTACTGACTGATAAGTCCCTGTAACAAACCAGGCGTCGTGATTTTCATCGAATTTTGCCACTAGCTTTAAGAGAAAGCTATACAAAACAAAGCTTACTTCACTAAGTTTCTTAGAGCATTGAGAACATGGAAGATCTGGTCATTGTCTACTATAAGCTTCACCAAGGGCGTAGTCAGCTTCGTGCGAAGCCAAGTTCGTACTTTTTTTTTATAATAAATTCATAAATTTTTGTTTCTAGGCTGTCCCCTGATACCACATCTGAAGATGTCTTGGCCTTTATTCAAGCTAAATCTGATGCCAAAATTACGGTGGAGAAATTTAATTTTTCATATCTTCGGGAGATATCGTCGTTTAAAATTAGTGTTCAGGCCAATCATTTTAACAAAATTTGTTGTAAAGATTTCTGGCCTGATCACATAATTGTAAAGGAATACATTGTGAAAAAGAAAAATCGGACTCCGATTATATTGCCTACTTCTTCATCTTTATCTGTTGGACCATCTCAAGCTCGTTTGCGTTCTGATAGTTCACAAAACAAACATCCTCCCTCTCTCTGGGCTATCAGAATGTTAGAGGGCTTCGTAGCAAACTTAGTAATCTTTATCTTAATTGCCTATCCTTTCATTTTAATGTTGTTGCCTTTTCTGAAACAGGGTTAAGGCCCGACATTCATAATTCTAAAATTCTATCTAACAAATTCTTAATTTATAGAAAGGATCGTACCCCACGTATTGGTGGAGGTGTGCTTATTGCTATTGATGCTGATTTATTTTCGAAAGTAGTAGTAACCGACTGTTCCACTGATATTGAATTTGTTGCTGTCAAAATTAGTATTAATGGCATTAATATTTATATTACATGTTCATATATCCCTCCTTCTTCAGACAACTCAGTCTATTCTCTGCATGCTTCTGCTATTCATTCTGTTCTATCTATGCTCTCTGATCGTGATTTTCTTGTTGTTCTTGGTGATTTCAATATTGCTGGAACACATTGGATTTCTTGTCCAGACTCGAGCGTTCTGACTTCCACGACCCAACATGACTTTCTTGATAATGTGTTTGGGATGTCATTGTGTCATGATATCCCGAATTCATTGAACAAGATGCTTGATCTTGTTTTTGTTTTGGATCCCGCTTTTTTATCTGTCTCTCGTACTAATCCTATATCTTTTCCGGAGGACCACTATCATCCGACTTTGGAGGTGTTGATGGATCTACCAGTCCGTATGGTTAGTTCATGTGGTAGGCCGAAAAAGTATGTTCGTCAATTTCGGAAAACCGATTTTTCCAGACTTTCTCAACTCTTATTACAGACTGACTGGTCCCGGCTGTACGAGTGCAAGGACTTAGACAGTGCAATATCCATTTTTTATTCAACTTTAAACTCTTTACTTGATTTATGTGTTCCGTTGTGTGCTCCAGGCAGATCTAACAAACCTGTTTGGTATACAAGGGAATTAACTAATATGAAAAATAGAAAATCAAGATTGTATAAGAAATTCAAGAAAACTGGCTCTTTCTTGGATCTCTCTCGATATCTGATTGCACGTTCCAATTTTTCTGTTCTAAATAACCACTGCTATGAAGATTACCTTAGAGGTTGCAAATTGCAGTTTCAAAGGGATCCTAAAAAGTTTTATTCATTTGTCAATTCTAAGCGAAGATCATCAACACTTCCATCTACCATGTTTTTTGAAAAAAAGACCGCTGATTCTGATCAGGCTATGGCCGATTTATTTGCGAAATTTTTTCAAACAACATATAGCGTTCAAGTTGATCAATCGGGTTCGCCTTATCCCTATCGTGTAAATGCCTCTAATTGTATTTTTGGACCTTTAATCACTGAAAGCTCGCTTTTAAATGATCTAAAGGCCGTTAAACTGGAATTTTCACCGGGACCGGACGGAGTACCAGGATGTGTTCTTAGGTACTGTGCTGACGGTCTTTTGAAACCACTGTATAACTTATTTAAACTTTCTGTGGAGTTATGCTCTTTCCCTAGAATATGGAAAGAATCATTTATTATTCCTTTACTTAAAAAAGGAAATAAGTCTGATGTTACTAACTATAGAGGTATATCTAAGTTGTCTGCTATTCCTAAAACTTTTGAGAAATTAATAACTTCTCAGCTGCAATATCTTTGTAGATCTATAATTTCACCCTGCCAGCATGGGTTTGTGAAATATAGATCTACTACCACTAACTTATTAGAATTTACTTCATTTTTTATACAGGGCTTTCAGAATAAAATGCAAACTGATGTTATTTACACTGATTTTAGTAAAGCATTCGACTCCGTCAATCACCATATTTTATTACGTAAACTCCATCTTTTAGGTTTTCCAAATAACCTAATTCTTTGGATTGCAAGCTATTTAAATTTAAGAACCCAAAAAGTCTACTTTAATGGTTTAGTATCCAAACCTGTTCAAGTTTTTTCTGGAGTACCACAAGGAAGTCACCTTGGCCCCTTGTTATTTACGCTTTTTATAAATGACCTGCCTTCTGTAATAAATCATTCTCGTGTTTTGATGTATGCCGATGACGTTAAACTATGTATGTCCGCCACTGACAATCTTCTTGGTGTCAGGTTGGAAACTGATCTTGACAGTTTTCTGACATGGTGCAAAGTAAACTTATTAAATCTTAATTGTAGTAAATGTAAAGTTATGTCGTTTAGTAGGCGAACCCCCTTTTTACTTAATTATGTTCTTAATTGTATGCCGCTTGAACGTATAATGTCGGTTACTGATTTGGGTATTCTTCTGGATCCAAAGCTGAAGTTTGACAAGCATGTTGCTTCTATTGCCAATCGAGCCTTTGGCGTTTTGGGCTTCATAAAGCGTTGGTCGAAAGAACTTGACGATCCCTATATTACTAAGTTGCTTTATACTTCTCTTGTTCTTCATCTTTTTTTTATTTTCATACTTGTAGTACTAACTATGCTATCCATAACCCTTTCCGAGTTTTATGCTCTAATTATAACAATCTGTACCATATTATAGCAAATAATTCTTCCGTTCCTTCTCTTAACACTTTAATAATTTCGCATTTAACTAGACTGTAGTTAATTTAATGTTTAAGGATTTTTATTTGAAACTAGTGTTAGTACTATGTTTAACTGTCTTTGTCTGATTGTCCGCGCGTCAACAAGCCCGTGCTTGGTGTCGTTTGGGCCACTTGAATGTACTGCTCGTTTAGTACATCAACGTCCAAATAAATAATAGCCAACTAACCACGGATTATTATTAGACTTTCCAATTTTTTTCGTAAATTTATTCACTGGGTTTTATTTAATAGCACACCCCAAACATTATTTTAATGTATTCAAAACAATTTAAAAAAAATGTCCGCGTCTACCAGAACACATCAATCATCAATCATGTATCACCAATTAAAAAAAAATTGTACAGGTGAACGCTTTAATGGAATTTTAAGGAAAAGTCGGAGCTGTAATTTCTTTTAATTTCACAGCTGTTGTTATATATTTAAAAATTGCAAAACAATTTTGCGCAAAATGCTTAACGCAATGGAAATCAGCACAGCAAAAGGTCGACTTAAAATAGTAGATAGCAGAAAAAGTTTATTTTGTTTAACTTTGCAAGCTTATCCTCCTGACCCGGTGCTTTTTGCCTCTTTTGCCCTTTCCACCCTAGCAATGGCCATGTACCCAATAAATTACATACCAAGAAAAATCGATCAATAAAAAACTTTTAAAATAATTTAAATATATTGAGTTTGATTTTTTCTACCACTTTTATTCACTCGTATGTATTATGTATGTATATATCATTGTAATTTATTTATACTAAAATGTATATGAATTTTTTGCATTTTGCATTCAATAATTATCATTTGTTTTTGTTTATTTGCTGGCCTGGACCATGTAAATTGTTTAATTACGAAGTGTTTGCTCGTTTTGTTGTTGTTGTATTTAAACAACGGTCCACAAATTGTTTGATTAGTTAGATAATACCATAATAGTATTGTATGTATTGTATGGTATGTAGACGAGTACTATGTGTCTTTAACTTTATTCGGGTTTCTTCATTTCTTATTGTTTATATAAATTTTGGAACAATTACAACACAATATTTCAATAGTATTTGCTACAATTGTAATTATCATGTTCATTTGTAGAACTAAACAAACATCTCAAAATTGTATTCTTACTTAGAGAATATTTTCAGTGTATGCGTGTAGGTGTGTGTTTCAAGTAACAATAAACAAGGTAATTATTTAAAATAACAACAAACAAACAAAAAAGAAAACAAATCAATTTATGTATAAAAAAAATCAAAATGAATGCAAGTCTGATTCAGTTAAATATCGTATTATATTATACTTGTTTTTTCATATACCATATGCACAATGTTTTCTAATGAACAATAAACAAATTGTGGTCTCAATCCGACACCTTGTTTTTTATTTTGTAAATTGTTATTAATTAAAAAACACTAGTTCACTTTAGAAGTTCGCTTTCGCGGCAAAGTCTAAAGTGAGTCACAGAGTACTTAATTACATACATAAGCACATATGGTATTTAAGTGCTTTACAGATATGTTTGTCCATTATTAACTATTTCATTTAGTTTTCGTTGAATTTAATTGTGTCAATTCAAAAACTCAATTTGAATAATTTAACAAAAGGTGCGTCAATTGGGTTTTATTTATTTTAACTTTATTTATTTGAATTTGTGCGCATAATTAATACATAATGTTATTGATTTGTGTTTTGCCCCATACATATACTTATTAGCGAATACATTTACTAAAATATTGCACTTTTCTATTGAAGAAACAGAGGGAGATGTAACAAAAGGAACTTTGTACTGTGGGAATGTGTTTTTGGAAAACTGGAAGATTATTAAAATGCTTAAATATGGAATATGTTTTGAGTTTTTTGAACGCTGTTCTTTTAGCAGCACAAGCAATACTTTCGCACATTATACAGCATTTTACTTTTAAATAAAATTGAACATAAAATATATAATTTAATTGGAAGTACTTTTAAATGTATTTTAAAATTTGATTACATAGAATTAATGGGCTCTCTCTCACACTCATTAGAGAACTGATGACAACTTTCGCATACGCTCAAACGATAAAGTACAATTTCTAATAAATGTATAAGAGTGTGCATTTACATTCCTTTTTAACTGGTACAATCATATTTGTGACACATTTATTAGCTTAAAACTATGCATGTTTTGTGCATACGAGCATATAAGTGCCCGTATTTACATATATTTATGTATGTATGTAGGTATATATGGTCTTGTCATGTGGTGTAGAATCAAAATAAGATTTATTTATTTTTACTTATTTGTGGAAGCGCGTTTGCTGCATAAGAATACATTCGGTAAATATGCACATATGTACACATGTATATGCATATAAATATGACTTTCGTTTTTACAGATAGTAACAAAAATATATAAGAACA
This sequence comes from Drosophila rellima, assembly GCA_035043635.1. Lineage (NCBI taxonomy): Eukaryota > Metazoa > Arthropoda > Insecta > Diptera > Drosophilidae > Drosophila > Drosophila rellima. The sequence goes on along the minus strand of JAWNMV010000042.1, from coordinate 93,963 downwards.
TAAACATGAATTAAAAACAATTCTTAGTAACTAATAAAAATTAAGAGAGTTAAATTGAATTATTGCACTTGAAAAACAGCTCAACCTAAATTACATACATTTGTTGTTTCTGTAATTATTTGATAAATAAAATTATATTTTCTGTGTTTTGCCTGTTTTTGTTTTGCTGTTAAGTTTTACTCAGCTGCCAAAAAATGGTTAAATTGAAGCCGTGGTTAGGCAACAGGCAACTGTAACCAATTGTAAGTAAGTAATTGATGCGCTGTAATCAGATATAAATATCATATCATATATATTTATAACATATGGGGATTAACCGAATATCGTATTTAAATATCGTTAAGTTAAGAGAGTTTTTGCAATCAATTGCTTTGTCTCGAGGTTCTGGTTCGCAACTATTTGAAATAGTTTTTGGAGTCTATAATTATTTTTTTTTTCGTTATGTCATTTAATTTGGCAACGCTTGTTACATGTTTTTGAACATTACTAAAATAAAGACGCATTCGCATGATTTTCGCACTTCGTTATGGGGGGTTTAGTGATGAACCCTTATCGTGACCTGTTTTTTCGATTTGTTAGGGGCTATAAGTTTTTTTAGAATACGTAGGATACACACGTATGTTATTCCAAAACTTAATTTACTACATGAGGAGGAGTTACAAATTCGTTACAGACATGTGTGACAATATTTATGGTTTTTTTTCCTTTTTATCAAAATATCAGCAAATATCAATCTACACATTAGGCATAGTTTGAAGAGGTAAACACAATAGGTATGTATAAATTAAAAAATTATTTCGACTGTTCAATCTTGCGAGTTTTACATAAATACATTTAAGAAAAAATATGCTTAAAACTCACACATTTGTTTTTTTCTTTTTTTTTTTAATTTAAAACTTACATTTAAAGTGTTTGGGTACATAAAATCCATCATTTGCATTTAAATGTAGATACAATACTTGCAAGTTAAATACATTTGTATTGTTATTGTGTATATAATTATGTATGAATATACTTGGTAAACTGTGACCGAAAAAAAACTATACAATTTAATAAATAAATATTAGCGATATTTACTTTTGTTTTCTTTTGTTTAAACATAACAGCGATATACAAATATAAATACATACAAAGATTGAAAAAAAACAATAATAATAATAATAATTATAATAATATGTAATTGTTTAAAGCATAGGTAATCATGTATACGATAATATTATAAATAGATAATATTTTAATTCAATTTCAACTAATTGTTTGATGTTGTTGTTGTGACCGAGCACTTGAACATACACACGCATGTCTTAGAGTACATATATATATGTAGGACTATATATATATACATAGCACGCCTCTAATAATACATAAACGTATATAGATATATATAGTTTTATATAGATATCGGATTCATTAGTTATGTACTATTGGTAGATATAATTGCATGCAATTATTATATCTGTACTGTGTGTGTCCATTTCCTGTTTTTGTTTCCGCTTTCGCTCTATATAAATCTCCATCTCCGTCTCCGTCTCGACCTTCAACTCCTGCTCCGTCTATTATGTAGAGAGCTCTGTGCTGCCGCGACGCACCATGTTGAGGTCGCTGAAGTCGATCTCTTGCGATTCGATGGATTGTATGGACGCGCTGCGCAGCTTTGTGGCCGGAAATTTGCCGCGACTTTTCAGTGCCGTCAACTGCAGCATGGAAATGTTGTCCGGTTAGTAACCTTTTCATTATTTGTATGCATTTTTTTTTTTTTTTTTTGTGGGGGTGCATTAAGGGTATGTGTGACTGAGTGTAGATGCGAGTTGTGCATGCCAAGCTATGTTTGTTACGACAACAGTGAAACTGTTTAAGAACAATAATCAATATATATCAATATATATATATATATATATATATCTATATATATATTTATACATATAAATATATATCTAAATATACAGATACAAATACAGTACAGGGTTGAGCATTTCATAAGGAGTTTTAGAATTTTATGTTAAATAAAGATAAGTTCTAGTGCATTGTTTATAGCAACATAAGTGGTTTAAAGATACTGTTTTATTTTTTTTTATTTAAGCACAATTTTTAAAATCAATAATGATTGGAAATTAAAGTGTTAATTGTCTTATGCATAGATTACACTAGCTTACAGTCATTTTGTGAAGTTTGTCATGGACATTATCCTCCTAAACACGAAAATCGAACTTAACATTTTTTTCATGAAAGCGTTTTTGAAATATAAATTTTTTTTTCGAATTTTCGAAGTGGTTCCGACGTTTTTGTGTTTAGGGGGCCAATGTCCATAAGGAAATAACAATTCGATTTAATTCACAAACAAATTTTTTGATTTTGTAAACTAGTGTTATCGGTAAAATTATTATTATCATTTTAGATTCTCATATCCCCAATAACCGGTAGTTGATTTGTCCAAAAATATTTAGAATATTATTGAAAACAGTTTATATTTTAAATTTCCTTGTTTACGAAACTTAAAAAAAGGATTAAATCAAAAATATTTTATATAATATAAGTTTTTCCCCTGAGAATGTAGAATTTTTCATTTCGATATTTCACTTGACAATCAATACAGTTTTGGAAGAATAATGCGAGTTAGAAGTTCAGAAAGATAACATTGTAACCTAAACAATATCAAATTAAAAGCCCACTTTCAATTTCTGTCAATGGTTTATGTTTTTGTTAAGTAATACAAATTTACGATAAAAATAAGAAAAAGCTTTCTAAATTTAGAATACAATTAAAATAAAAAAAAGCATGCAGCATATTTCCAAATTAATAAGACACTGAACAATAGCAAGTACAGTGAAATTCAGCAAGCTTTTATATATTAAGATAAAATAACTATCAAGATCGATTAAAATCAAATCAAATTTTAGATGAAAAGTACAATTATCAATAAAATCGCCAAAAATGTTAAAGCTGAAGAAGAAAATAAAAATAACTAAAATAATGACAAAGAAATAAATACAATAATATACATTTGTTTGTTCTTCTAACATGCCTAATTTAGAATTTTGAGAATTCATGCATGAATAAAAGGAAGAAATCATGCATTGCTATAGTGAAAAATTTAAGGGGACAGACAGAATAAAATATTCAATCTAATGCATATATAGTATGGTAATTGGAATACTTATAGTTATGCTATCTATAGACAAGCCGTACAAGAAACACAAGATAAATATGAGAGAGCGAGAGAGAAAGGTCTGAACACGAATACGAGTAAAGAAATTAACCATACTAAGAACTTATTCATAAACAACAATACTATCAATTTAAAAGGGGATGAGTTTATAGACACCTGATATAAGCTTTTGGTCGCTTTTGTCGCCGTTGGTAATTGTGTTGAATTGAATTTGCTTTCTCTTTTCTATTTTTCTTGTTTAACTGGGATTAGGGTAAAGATGCTTTGCTTTTGTTTTCATGATTTTTGTTGCTTTTCATAATCAATTTTAAATTATTTGTATTTTTTGTTGGTTTTAAGTTTTGCGATTAGCTTAGCTTATCCATTTCCACGGTTCAGTATCGGGGCTGGTTATTGGCGTAGGATACTAGAAAACGCAGTTGCGTTAACGTATAATATATTTTTTTTTGTGGTGTGAGAAAGAGAGAATCAATGAGAAACGACGAGATTATTATCTTGAGCAGTTACAAAGTACCGAAAAGTAAATAAATCAAATAATGCGGAAAATTTAAAGCTTTCTTAAGTTATTTTCAACTGCCACACGTAAGCGTTGTTTTCTCTTTAGCAGTTAGCATGTTAGAAATTTAACCATTCGATTGACACATTTTGGTGCAAGATTATTGTGTTTTAGTCTGGTGTGTGGGTGTGTGGTGTGGGAGTATAGTATGTACACGGTCTGCGTAACTGCGTTGTGTGGTTGGTTGGTTGTTTGAGTGCGCAGAGTACTTGTATTTGAAAGCCCGTAACCGAAAATAAACAGCCACAAAACAGAAACGAAGTAAAAGTAACATTTGTAAAATCGTTAACACAACCAACCTCCGCTTTCATGTCAGCCAACCTGTCCTGCAGGTCACGCACTTTATCCGAATCATCTAGATTGGCGCGCAGCTCGCCCTCAGCAAGCATTTCCGAGTTCTAAACAAAATTAAAAATAATATTAGCACATATAGTCAAACTGAAATTTATACATAAAGAGCTTGGTTAATTCATATTTTTTAAATATAAATAAAATTAGTTGTAATCGTTAATTTTTTAACTCATATCCGTTAAGCATCTATTTTAAATCCAAACCTTTCTTTAAGAAATTTATCGGATTTGAGGAGTTAATTATTTTGAAGGTAGAGTTCATGATCCTTGTGTTAATTCAACTGTTCAAAAACAGTTTTGCAGCCCTATTGGACTTACCTTAGTTTCCAGTCGCGATATTTCCTGCTTCAGCTCGGCAACAGTTTGACTCTGTTCAGTGAACTTGATTTTCACATTCATGAGCTCGTCCTTCATGCGAGATTCCAGATCCGAGTATCTACAAAAGAATCCAAAGCATATTAGGATTGAAAGAGGTTTAGTTCGATTCCATTAGGAAACTTGCCTGTGCTGCTGCTCACGTGCTTTGTTGGCCAACTCCTTTTCGCGTGTGACGGCCAATTCGAGCTCTTCCTTCAGCTTCTTGTGCTCCTCATCCTGGCGTCGCAACTGGTTCGTGGAGACCTGCACCTGTGTCTCCAGCTCCATCACTTTGAGTCGCAGCTCCTTTAGCTCGGTGAGCGTTTCCATTTCACGAATACGCGTCGTCATTAGCTCCTCTTCGAGCTTTTGCGTGTGCTCCGTTGACTTTGAATTATCAAAGAAGTTCGTCAACAGCTTCTTTGGTGTGGAATCAACGGAGGCGGTGCTGTGCTCATTGCGCTGATTCTCAGCCAACTGGCGCTGCCATTGTGTGCTCAACTCCTGTACACGCTGTTTGAGATCCTTGAGGGATAAAGAGGCTTCCGCTTCTCGCAATTTGCTGGCAATCAGCTCATCCTGCAGATGTGCCACCGAATTATCGGGCGTAGTTTCACGCAACGTTTTCTTATCCTCCTCTAGTTCCTCCACCTTGGCCTTTAGATTTCGTATCTGATCTTCACTCTCGGCCGAACCCTGTCGCACCTTGACCAACTCCTCCAGTAGACAAGAGACCATCTCGTCACGCTGCTTCAACGCCTCCTCCTTCATGCACAGCTCATCGATTGACGATTGTCGCGAGTTGTTCTAAAGATGAATATGAATATCAGTTTCAGTAAATGTGCTCGCAATTTCTGCGTCTTTCAAAATATTCATGCAAAAGCTTATCGATAAATGCTTGCAAAAATGTTATATGTATGAAATCGGTTTTACAAACATGTGTGAAATAATCAAGTATAGCAAATGGAAATGATGGGAAAATCTTAGATATGCTATTTCTGAAAAAATTTATTTTAACTCTTGAAAAAATTATAAAACTTAAGTTTTCAACTAAAATTAATGTTTTTTTTTTAAGTTTTACAAAAATAATTTGCCTTAAAAATAAAAGTTTTGGTTTTCAATAATTAGAATATAAATTAACAATATAAATTAACAATAAAAATTATTTTTCAACTTTCTTAACAAAAATAATTTATTTAACGATATCTAAAGGTCTGGTCGCTCTCATAATATAACTATAATAGATAGATTCTATATTAAGCTTTTAATATCCGTTAGAAATCATAACCAGTTATTATCATATTTTATAGTATTGGGTTCTTTGAAGAAAATGTCGAAGTGGTACTGATGTACCCGATCAAACACCATCGTGTAGCAGTGTGGTGAGCATACATCGATGCATCAAAACTTCGACTCGGTATATCAACCCAACATTGATTTTTGATTTTATACTAAAATGTACAACACTAATCGTACGTCGGCTTGTGTCTGTGTGAGCAATCGATAACGATTCGATAAACGTGCCCACCACTGGTATATACTGTTAGTAAAAAATAATATGTTATCGAAAGTAAACTATCGTTGTGTAACTATTTAAATGTATATTAGATCGAGCTAATTTTAAGTTATTACTTGAAATGAACATGTATAAATTATAGAGTTGTGTTAAAGTAATTTAAAGCACGCTCATGCTATGGGTTAATCGTCGTTTGATAACAAAACATGCAAAATAACTGTACGTAGTATATACATATAAAGTTTAGATTATAAAGACTTCTTATGTACATATATGCATCCATTATATATAGAAGTATAAACATTGTATATTCGGGTAGAACACGCATTTTGAGATACTTACGCTATCGATTGAAACGTTCTGCAATGCGTTGAACAAATTATTCGTTTGTTTGTGTATTTGTTTTAATTTAAGTATGGATTATCATTATCATTGATATTTGGATTGTGTTTGTATATGTTTTTAAAGCACCATAACCATAAGAAACAGAAGCAGAATAGAAAGAAAGACAGATAAGGATTAACCACGAAACTATATAGGGTGTTTGTTTTAGCACGGTTTGTAGCATAATTTCCTTGTTTTATCAATTTTCTTCGGTTTTTTAGTCACAAAAGGGCATAGAAAGTGTAAGAAAACTTACATTTTCCTGTAGTCGCAGACTGAGTCCACGAACCTCCTCATTCGCATTCTCCAATTGATGTGAGACCTCCAAATAGGATCGTCGCAGCTGCATGAGCTCCGTTTGAATGGCATAACTAAAAGAATCATCATAAGATTACATCAATTAAATTGATTTAACAGACTCATTCATTATGCACTCGGTTTTCTACATTTTCTCACATGTCCATTTATCTGATTTAACGAGTAACCCAAAATAACTGTTATTGCCTTTCAATTATACAAAAGATTTTTGAATATAGTACATCTTTGCAAACGCGAATTTTTAAAATTTTTTCAAATAAATATGACAAAAATAATTATTATTAATTATTATCATATCCATCAAAAATAATAACTAAAACTATTAAAATATATTAAAATAGGTCTAAATTCAAAAATGTTTAAATTATGTTATATTGTCTTAGACTTTCATAAAGATATTGACGCAATTTATGAGAAATGGAACAATGGAACTTATATTTTATGGGTAAACGATTTTTCGACAATGACTTTTATGTTTCAATAACAAAAAAATGTTGTCAAAGAACTACATTAAAAAAATTTTGTAGTTCCCAAGTTCCCCAAAAAATGCAGAGACCTTTTGAAATTTAAATTATGTGCAATTTTTTGTGAAAGTTGGTTAAATTTATCGATAAAATGAGACGCATGAACTCCTGTTCAATAAATAAAGAAAAAAATTGATTTTCTTGGCCGTATAGGATTTGTACAGTCAACAATTGAACATAAGTTCATAGTGTAGAAAATGTTATAAAATCGGAGAGAAATGTACATATTTTTGTAGTAAAAACAGGCAACAAATTAGACACTCACCTGGTCTCCTCCTCCTCAGCTCTGGAGACCTGTCCACGCACCAGGCGATCCGCCAACTCGGCACTCTCCGCCTCGAGCAGCTCATTGCGCTGTTTAAGCAAACAATTCTCGCGTCTTAGTCGTCGCAACTCAACCATTTCTTCCTGTTCCTTTTTCTTTAAGTCTTGATACTCTTTCTCCATTTTCTTCATACGCTTCGTATTGATTTTCAATGAATAGGCCAAATTGAAGAAACCCTCGGGATCAGCCTCAACGCGACCGGGGAGCTCCTTTTGAAAGAACTTGAGCATGGCCTCCATGTCGAGGCACAGCAGAGATTCCTTGCCCGTCAAGAGCAATGCCAGTGCCACCTTGAATATGAACTCCATGCCCTCGCTGAGGAAGACATCCATGATGCGGCAACTAAGGTTCACATTCATCGTGGTCGTGTAGAGTGTAAGGAACCAGCTGGATGCATACATGGTTGTCTGGAAGCCCTGCTGTTGGAAATGTATATGCATATCGGGTATCTGTTCCTGCACCAGATTCTCCAGCTGATACATGCACAATCCCAGCTCGGACATCGATGGCTTGAACATGTGACGCATGCGATGCTGTTGCATGATCTGCACGAGAACCGCAAATGCCTCCTCTTCGGGCATCTGCATGAGCAGCAGGCCGACAATGAATCCAGATCCCTGACAGTAGCCAACTTCGCGATCGTGCAACGAATACGCTTTGATCACATTGAAGAGCGCCTCCTGACCGGGACCGTCTTTCTCCTTGAAGAAATCGACCTCCGGATAGGTGCGAGCAATGTCGCGCCGGATTACCTTCTCGCAGGCGGATGTTGCCTTAATATACTCCGCATACTGTTTCTTATCCGCATCCGCGGCGCCACTCAATTGCTGCCACACGATCGCTCGAAAATGATGCGGTATTCCACGGCGTACCAATTCCCTGACGCAGGGATTCTTTCGCTTGAGTGCACCATCCCAATCATTCAAGATGGATGCCCACGTTGTCCAGATATCCTCCTCGGCAACGGAATTACCGCCTGGATTTAAAATTGAATACAAGATAGGAAAATACATAGATACAAATGAAGAATGTAATAAAGACAGAATAAATCTCAATATTTGATGACTTGAAACTCACTTGATGTCAAGCTGATTTGACTCGTGTCCGAGTTTTTGCGACTGTGCGTTGAGTGCAGTGAGTTGAGGCTCTTGGCATCGCTCTCGATGAGCTTATTGGCGGCTTCCAACTTGGCCAGCAGATCCATTTCCGATGTGGGCAGATTCTCTTCGCCGGTTAAGACCTTCACTTCCATTTTCTTATTGCTATCCGGTGGCGTCGCAGTTGTGGTCAGTGTCATTTTCTGAATGACGATGCTGACACGACACCTCAAACTGTAGTAATCCTTTCCCCTGCTATTCGCTAATTGTTACTCGTTGTTCGCTGCTCGTTACTCGGTAGTCGGTACTCGTCACCCGATACTTTTAATTTCACTAGTTGTTGAATCTGATACCCGTTGCTCGTCGCTCGCTACTCGTTGCTTTTGTTGATCTCGATCTGTCTGCTTAACTCGTTCGCGTTGTCAATTCTTCACTCTTTGTTGTTGTTTTTTATGGATGTAACTGCTGTAATTCCATTGGGGTGATCTCAACGATAGCTCTGTGGATGCATAGCTAAGCTCAGCTCCTCGTCGCAGCTCTTTCCGCCCTGTAAAGAGTTCAAGCGAAAGACATTGACACTCGGCATTTATTGATAACAATTTAAGTCGATCAAATTAATGGGGTCTGTCACAGTTTGTATTACAAACAGACAATACATACACATGTATTTATTTATATATGTATGTATATAGCGAGATGTATGGACGTATCCGAAATTGACAAGTTAAGCGCACTTATCAAAACACCAGACTGACAGACGTCAAGTTGAACTCAATTATACATTTCCCTATCTGTTTTCGCCTGATAAAGTTTAGCTGGGGAAACCATTAATATCTATATCCAAACAATTCCAAGCAAACAAAGTGAGTGTGAGTGAATAAGCTAAAGTTAAGCTTGTATTGTTTATAAATCGAGCGACCCAAAAAGAAATGGATCAAAACAAAAACAATTATAACAAAGCAATAAATGCCAAAAACCTGTATGGGGTTTTACGTTGCGCCGTTAAACTATTAACGACTGTCTATATATATATATATATATATATATATATATTTATATATATGTACATATGTATGTAAACCTACCAAAATATACATATGTATATCTATGGTCCACATTGGAATGCGACTCGTATGCATAATCGAGTGTGGGCGGCAGTTAAGATTGAGCTTTGGGTCGATTGACGAGTCCCTGACCGCATTGTCAATTTGATGGTCAGGGAACCTTCGAGGGAGCTGGCAACGTAAACAACTTAATTCTTTTTTCGGTTAGCAACATTAAGAATCAATAATGTCAATGGAATTGTTAAGCAACTGCTAGTAAGTGACAATAAATCGCAAACAGTTAAAGTAAATTATTATTGGATTGAATTTGAGTTTGAAACAAAGTTGATTACCGGCTCTGAACCAAACTCAGACAGCCCAAGCCCAAACCGAAATACTATCTTAAATAAAATGATTTTAAATAAAAATTCTGTATTTTCTAATATGACGCAAATAATTCAGACTTCGAATAAATATCATAAAGTAATCATTAATATTTAAATCATAAATTTAAGTTAAACTAAGATCAAAATTTAAATTTTTGAATTAAAAAATGCGAAGAATACAAAGCTGTCTTATAGTTTTAATTATATTGAAAAGTGTTGCGAACCAAAACCTTAGGTTCACGGGGTTTTAAGACCGGTTCGCGAACCAAATTTTAGTTTTGCTCTAAGGTTTGAACAATTGCCAAAATTTTTAAGACTTGTAACCTTGGTAAAAACTGAATAAAATCCTATTAATTAATTTATTTCATGTTTCCAAATACCGTCGAACTTCCCTAACTATAATCACTATTATCCAAAGCAAAAGTTCAAACTATGGAGACTTTGCCTTATGAAATATTTGTTTTATTAATACATATTTGCCTGCAATAAAAAAAATGGCTTCTTAGTCTTACACAATTAATTTAACAATTTCATAAAAATCTGCACGTTCATTGTGAATTTTCTTTTTGATAACACCCCCGTTCATGCAATCGATTACGTAATCACTGTTATAAACTGATATAATAATATAATAACAATATCACTATGTACTCTACTTTTAGTCCAAAGTCCAAGCATGTCTAAAACGTCTCCCCAAAAGCCAGACAGTAGCGACTCTGATCACGGTTTCTCCATTCAAAAAATGTTAACAAATAATGTAGAAATCTAAAAATATAGCATTTATCAAAAGATCTAAATAAGCATGCCTAAATGACTTGGCTTGGCTAGTTGGAGCGACATATGGAGAAAACTACGGTCGAATGTAAATCAGCTAAGACACAAGAACTTCCTCTGTTTAAGGTATTAGAGAAATTAATTTTGATACCGCAAAAATCCGAAAAAAAAAGAAAAAAAAATTAATAAGGCATTGCAACTATGCAACAAATAAAAAGCGTGTTCTTATCAAAATTAAAAATGTGAGAAAGCAAACAAACAAACAACAAGTAATGAATGGAAAAAATTGAAGGAAGATATATCGAACGGTATTTACACGCAGTTAACTAACTTTAACTTGGTCGTTTATCTTGCGATATACATTTGTATGTACATATGTATGTGTATGGATAAGTGTGTGTATGTGTGAAACAATTGATCGATATACCGTATGACCCAAAGTCGCCAACGTCATGTCGCAATGTCGCTAACAAATGGGAAATATCGTTTAGAGCAATTATACACTTGTTGCCTCCTACACACACACACACACGTAGACACCCCCTCACGAATATACACACGCACCTAGAGAGAGCTGTTTGTGGGGACTGGAATGGGTGCATGGTTAACATCAATTGGGGGAGACAGCATGAAAGAGAAGTGATGGGTGGGGAAAAAGATGCAATAAAAGGCATAATCATACTCTATTGACATTGAAAGTAACAAATGGGGTATGCTAGAAGAGATACACTTAAAGAAGAGAATATAAGCAAAAGAAAAAAGAAGAAAATGCGAAGAAAAGGAAACAGAAATTAAAACATGTATTGTATAATATATGTGTCTGTATGTAATATATATCGGAGACTATACAACAAATGTATACATAATTGAGCTATGGAGCGAAAGAGGAGCATTAGAAGGTTGCATTCCAAAAAAATGTGATTCTTTTGTAATATCATCTAAATTATTTTTTAAGAATTCATTAAAATTTTTCTTGATAACTGTAAAAGTAATATGAAACATATATAAATATAAATTAAAACAAAAGATCAAACAAAAGAGCTGAATAAAAAAAAATATGACTACCGATCTTAAAAAGAAGCTAATGGGACATAATAAAAAGACCTTTTCTTGTTGCCAATAAATATACCAGTTTCTACCCAATTTGAAAACATTTTTGTAAATCGCATTTAAAGACATCAACAATTTTTTTGAAATTACTCTTCAGACAAACATGTTTTCGAGGCATTAAATAGTGAATACTTCATAAAATTGGTGAATCATTAGGGTAATTCAGCAGGTAACTTTGATTACGAATCATGATCCCAGATTACTATTTTTGGCATTCAGCAGGACCAATTTCTAGCTATTAATTTCTCTGGAATCTAGATGTTCATACAGGCTGACACGGATATACGGCATCGACTGTTGATACTGATCAAAAATATTTATGCTTCTTATTGTTACATGCATTTCAACTTAAATAATAACCCTTATACTTTTTTTTACATATCGGTTATAAAAATGCCAAATTCTGGCATCGGAGTTACAAAAAAGACATCGCACAAGCAGTGTGATATTTAATACTGATTTCATTTTATTACGACGTAAGTTTATTTTTACGCACTATTAAAAGCCATAATGTGCTGATTAGTAAAGTAGTTATCAAGTAGTAGGCTGATTTTAATAAATAAATAAAAACAAGTGGGCGCCGGCTACAGTCGAGTGTGCTCGACTGTATAATACCCTGTGCCCTAGCTCTCCGATAGGTCATACGTAGGTGCGCTACGTTAGGCATGCCGAAGGTGTGATGATGCGGCATTAACTTTTTGGCTAATTGTTCGTATTACATCTATGTGATCTAGTGAACCGATTTAAACCAAATTATAAATTCTGAATCTGGGAGTTTGTTTGACTTATCTCTAAAAACAACAATAATTTTCATACTTTATCTTAAAATTCGTTCCAATGGCAGCTATTTGATATCAGATTTCAACCAAACTTGGTCAGGATGTAGAATACCATCCCAAATGCGTATTCTGTTAGTTTGGTTAAGATACCTCAAACAACAAAAAAGTTTATCATACTAAAACTTCATTTTGGACTGATCGTTCCTATGGCAGCTATATGATAAAGTTTTCCGATTTCAACCAAATTTTATCAGGATATATAGGACCATTTCAAATGCATATCCTATTAGTTTGGTCGAGATCTTTCAAACAACAAAAAAGTTTATTTTCGACTGATCGTTCTTATGACAGCAATATGATATTGTGGTCTGATTGAATAAATTGTATTTAATTTAATTAAAATAGTAAATCGTAAATCGTAATGGTAATCGTAATCGCTGAAATCGATGTTGCTCATGCCAAGAGTAGCCATCAACTAAAATTTGCTCAGCTTGTTGAAGTCCGGCAACACCAAATAATCTCTCCCACTCTTCTTAATCATCGAAATCAGCTGTTATTTGTGATTCTTTTTGCAGGACTTGTTAAGCATATGAATACAATGATAATAAATGAAAATCTATTGAACATATGTGCGAGCTTACTACCTTATTATTAAACATAATAATTATTATAAATTCAGAGATTTCAGTGTTGTAAAACGATCTGTCGTCGAGGTGTCGAGTTGCAAAATTATAAAGTGGCATTTATACATATCGCTTTTTGCAATACGCACTTATATCTACATACATATATTTTAACACAATCGCAAATATGTATTAACTTAAACCATGTTAATATATTAAAATAGGATAGAAATTGTAGCCAAATATCGATAATTTTGCCTATCGCTCGTATTTGCGTTCGCACTCTTCGTACACGTGCTCACTGTTATGTTTTTGCGCAAACAAATGTGCATATGCTATCTCGCTCGCACTTGCCTATGTCTATGATTTTCATTTATGTGAATTAAAAGCAAATTTGAAATATCTTCTCTATTTAATAGTCAATCGCTTTGAAACTTTCAGTGTCATTAAATTGGCTTACTTCTGCTCTTCCTGTTTAATTAAGAAGTGTTTTATTGAAGATCGCGTCTGATAATCGTTTTTTGCGATTGGCAGGCGAAAGACGCGTGGCATCTTAAATTTAAAACAAACTTTATCTGCGCCTGCTATCCAGCAACCTTCATACCAAATTTGAAGTCTCTAGCTTTTATAGTCTCTGAGATCCTTTGGCTCAAACACTCGGACAGACAGACGGACATGGCTCAATCGACTCGGCTATTGATGCTGATCGCTGATCAAGAATGTATATACTTTATAGGGTCGGAGATGCTTCCTTCTGCCTGTTACATACATTGCACAAAACCATTATACCCTTTTTGACCATTTTCAATGGGCACGGGTATAAAAACTATCTGGCTATTGTGCAGGTACTGATTACTGATCAAACACAACTAAAGGACCGAATGTAATTGGAAACCTGCGTAACTGCTAGTCGATCACTCAAAACTATGTCACCTTTTTAGTTTTTTGAATTTTTCGCTCAAACACAGACGAAAATTGTCATGTTTAGATCAATCTAGAGTTGTTGCCGACAAACATTTTCGTAATACTGAGGCAAACACAATAAATGCACACAAAAAAAAAGTCTACAGTCAAACGAAAACGACTGTGAAAGACCCTGTAAAAATTTTCTAAACAAGCTAACTATGGTAAGAATCAAATAGTGTTAATGAAAGAATACATTGTGTCTAAAATAAATATATTTTAATTTTTTAGGATATGCAGGAGCCTAATTACCAAGTTTGGTGCCTGTAACTCAAATAGATCTTAGAGATCTACGGACATGGCTCTCGCCTCTGCAACGCCTTCTTCTGCGTGTTACACCCAATTCCCAGTACAGGGTCTACAAAACTCAATAACAATAAACAATATCATGATACCGTTATTATATCAGATAAGCAAAGGAGCAGCAGTAGCAAGAGGGAAGGGGAAGGTATGTATAGTCATACATATAAATGCATTGGCACAAATTCAAAGTCGATGTCAGTTTGCAAATGCGGCTCAATGCCATCAGCTTAGAGCGTCAACGCAACAATGGAGAATATTTGAATAAAAAAGGAGAGAAAGAGAGCGAGAGAGAGAGCGTTTAACTAACTTATAGTAAGTAAATTATGTGTGTGAGTGTGTGTGTGTTTGTGTGTGTATGCTGCAATACAGTTATGAACCGGGCGCACATACAACATCGCTACCTTACGATACGATAAAATACGTTACGATATGTGTTGATTAGATATTTCGAAACAACAAACACAACACTGCAACAGGTAAGTGTATGTGTGTGAGTGTGTGTGTGAAACACACACAAACGAAATCAAATCGCAAAAAAGCCAATCTCTCTGTGGCCGTTCCGCATGAAATAAGGTTAGTTTACTCAGTACGTAAAGATACGTGGAGTCGATCAGACAGGAGCGTGAAACGCGCTGCGGCTACAATAACGATAACTATAACAACTACAACAACAAAACTAACGAAATACGAGAAACACGCGAAAAAATCACAGCAACAACAAAAAAATAAAGCATACAGAGAAAAAGGTAATAATTAAGTAAACGAAAACAAAGCAAAGCCAAGGCTATTTTTGTCTGCCATTTATTTATTACTCATGCCATTGCTGTTGAAAAGTATTAAAGTGCGGAGGCAACGAATGTAACAATTAAAACAATGCAGTTCCCATGTGTTATATTCAGTCTTTTAATTATTTCTCGTGCAATTGTTGTCAAGACGATTTTGATCAACAGACGAGTCTAATATGCCCGTCTGAATAACCGAGCTTGATTCAGAAATTTACCATTCCGATAAATAATATATAAATATCAACGCAAATATATATCGATGTTTCATATTAAACCGACAGCCTTAATTTTTGGCACATCTTATATGTCCCCTAGTTGCAAACTGACCTTACAATTTCATTACATTTGCATAAAACACACAAAAGTTATGCAAAAAACGAATTTTAGCAAAGAAAGAAGAAGCAGCAGCGACGCTTCTTCGAAATACATAGTTTACAACATTCGTTTGTGTTTGTAAATATGTTTATTATTCGTGTACTGCAAAACTCTAGAGATTTTGACGACAAATTGTTTTTGGAAACAACCAAAAAAAAAAGTTAAAGTTCCTGAAACGTCAATGATTTTATTGCTTGAACATATTTTCGGAGTCACAACAAATTTCATTACAATTCAAGAAAGCGTTAAATTTTATCTAAATTGGATGCAATAAATAAATTCATTTGAAATGTATTTTAAGCCTTTTTAATCAATTTATTTAAGTTCAAGAAATTTTATGAAATTATTAAAAAAAAATAATAAAGTTGGTTTCAGAAACATCGATTTGAGATCTATAGAACTGTACTATAGAACTTAAAAATGTCAGGAAACCACAAACATTGTGAATTTAAATGCAAGGCAGAAGAATTCAATAATCTATCTATTTTATCAATTTTTCTTATCAACCTCCAATTTTAACTATTGCTTGCGAGTAGCTCACAGTCGAGCAGACTCGTGTGTAGAGTTTTTAAGTATTTGTTTAATAATATTGTTATATTCATTCCATGTGTCATCCCAACAGATTCAAGTTTAATAAACTTCAACGAGTTGCTGCCCGGTTCGAAGAGAAAGACAAGAGACAAACATTATGACAGCCAAGGCAGCGATTGCAGCTCAGCAACAGGAGTCGGTAGAACCACAAACACCACCCATACCAACCAGACCACCAACCACACCACCAACCACACCACCAACCACACCACCAACCACACCACCAACCACACCACCAACCACACCACCAACCACACCACCAACCACACCACCAACCCCACCACCACTCACACCACCATCTACACCTCCTCTACCACAAGCGGAGCTAAGCGAAATCTTTTATGTGGAGAATCGACGACGCAAACAGAATATCAAAATTCAGGTTAAACTCTGCACGGAAGGCGTCTATCTACGTCGAGAGACGGCGGAAAATGATCACATCAATGAGCAGCTAATAAGGATTGAGGATATCATTGGGTCCAGTTGTGGACAGCGGTTAAAGAAGCGAGCACGCGGTGGTCTCAACTCTTGCAAGAATACCAGCAAGGATACGCAGGAGGAGGTGGAGCTGCCAGAGGATCAAAAGCCAACTTTGGGAGGCAAAAAGCAAACGCAAATCGATAAAAGTGCATATCTTTATATCTATGCATATCTGAAAAAGGAGAAACCTTTGCGACGGGTCCAAACACTGAGGATTCTTCGCTTCCGCTCCTGCGATGAATATGCCGAGAATTTGAGTACGGCAAGGCTTTGGCATTGCACAATACGGGAGCACAAACAACGTTCGGGAGCTGCGGGGGAGGCTGTCAGAGCTGCAGGCAAAAAGATATTGATACTACTTAATCCCAAGTCCGGCTCGGGCAAGGGACGTGAGCTGTTCCAGAAGCAGGTGGCACCTCTGCTCAGAGAGGCAGAGGCTCAATACGATCTGCAGATCACAACACACTCACAATACGCGCTGGAATTTGTGCGATCACGCAAAGATCTCCTTGAACGTTATGCGGGCATTGTGGTTGCCTCCGGCGATGGACTCTTCTACGAGGTGCTCAACGGTCTGATGGAGCGCATGGATTGGCGTCGTGCTTGCCGTGAATTGTCGCTTGGCATTATACCCTGTGGATCGGGTAATGGCCTGGCCAAAAGTATTGCCCATCATTGTAATGAGCCATATGATCCAAAGCCCATACTTCATGCCACACTCATTTGTGTGGCCGGACGTGCCACACCGATGGATGTGGTTAAGGTCGAGTTGAGTCATCGGGACAAGCACTTTGTGATGTATTCATTTCTATCAATCGGTTGGGGTCTAATCGCTGACATTGATATTGAAAGTGAAAGACTTCGATCGATTGGCGCCCAGCGATTCACCTTGTGGGCCATTAAACGACTCATCACGCTGCGCACATATCGGGGAAAACTTTACTATCTGCCGGCTAAACCAAAGAACAACAACAAAAAAGACATCGATTCAGTTCCAGTTACAGTTACAGTACCAAGTACCACAAAATCAGCAGCTGAAACAGACGTCAGGCTGAGCCGCAACAGATCTTTGGTGCGTCGTTCTTTGCCCACGACGAATCGTATGACCAGCGAATTTAAGGATCTAACAGATGATTACGATGTGGAGCTTCGTGATGATTCCAACGCAGATCTCGATCAGTTTGTCGATGCCATGTCTATGACAGATCGATCGATCTATCGTCAAAATGCTGACAGCTGGCATTCGGCGGTGTCACGTCGCACCGCCTATTATTCCATTGGTGGCCAAAGCACCAGATCCAATCGCAGTCGCCTCAGTGTGGCTCAGAAAATAGAGGAGGCCAATGCCGAGTTCCTGCAGCTTGTGCCCACGGGCACAATGCCCAGTCTGCAGTTGCCTTTGCCTGCTGATCAGGGTTGGATCTGTGAAGATGGAGACTATGTGATGGTGCATGCCGCATATACCACACACTTGGCATCGGACTGTTTCTTTGCCCCGGACTCCAAGCTAAATGATGGCCTTATTTATTTGGTCATCATACGAGCTGGCGTTGGGCGTTCACAGTTGCTCAACTTTCTGCTCAGCATGAATAATGGCACGCATCTTCCCGAGCAGATGGATCCACATATTTGTGTGGTGCCCGTAACGGCTTTTCGGATTGAGCCAAGTGGCAATAATGGCATTCTTACCATTGACGGTGAGCGTGTGGACTATGGACCCATCCAGGCTGAAGTATTTCCGGGTCTGATCAATGTCATGACCACAACGGGACAATAAGTTTCCAAAAAATAGGGAATTCTATAGAATGTCAGTTCTATTTGATCACTTGTATGTATGTATGTATCTCTGTGTGTCTGTCTGTCTGACTTACAGTGTGTGTGTGCGTGTATGTGTGTGTCTAGTTTGATAATGCACTTGACTAATAGATTAAGACTGTATTTTTTTTTTACTTTTATCGATTCGTCAACTGTTAATTATTTTTAAAGAAAATATACAATACAAGTAGAGCTTTGCAAAGTAAACACTTACAAATGCGAAGGTTGATCGACAAATCGCCGTCACTTTTGGTAAAAAAAAGTATATGCTAAAGGCATTTCTTAGCATTTAATGCTTAACAGCTGTTAATACGTTTACAGAAAGATCGACAGCAGTGCTATTTTTTTAAATACATTTCATGACAATTTATATTTAACAGTTGTTAAAAGATAAACATTACATTGCGATAAAACCAAACAATCAATGTTATGTACTCCAATAAAATAATTGTGTATTAAGTTCCAAAGGAATTTTTATAAACGTTTGATTTATCACCAACTATTAATTGATAATAAGAAACACATAATAAAACTATGTATTTAATAACTGTTTAGAGAATATTTAAACGCAATTTATATTTTTCTAAATGGAAAATTTTCTTATTTATTTATTAGACTTTCTGTGGAAATTTCGCAAGCTAACAGTCATGATATTTCAAATTTAAACCTTTTGTGAAAATTTCCCATATTCAAAAAGCACTTTATAATAATTCGACTTAAAAGTTATAGATTACAATAACGATCGATAACAGTGCGATAAAAAAAAAACAAATCGAAAATCTACTCCATTAAAAAAAATTATGCATTTCATTCAATAGAAAATGTGTTTATTTATTGCTTTGTTTGTAGAATTTTGTATATTCAAAATAATACCACAATAAACGTTGGTTATTTAATAATAGTCGTACTTAAGTCAGCTCTCTGCCATCATCATCCATCAGCTGCAATTTTGATTAGATTGGTGGTTTATATTGCCGCAGATTGAGGCTCATAAAGCACATTGGGATTTGCTGTCAAAATCCACTGGACACGACTGCAGGCTTTATCTTTATTATCATTACATATGTACATATATGTATTGTACATATTCATATGTATTGTACATATGTATTGTGCATATAACTCTACCTACATGTGTACCCATTATTGAATGCCATTTAAAATTAGAAGAGATATCAGTGCCTGTTCTGGGGCAATGTTCGAGTGCTCTTAATAGCTTTACTCTTTGCATTATGTTAGCAACTATTTGAATTCGAAACTGATAAACAGAATTGTGAGAATTATACCAACTGTAATTGTACAGCTAGCACTAGGTCGTATATTCCAATAACTAAAAGTTATTCTGTGTTTTCACTGCTTCACATTTTTTAGCCCGCATTTACAATACTCATTACATAAGTAATGGCCTGATATTTGGTGCAAACATTATAATCGAGCAACATTGCAATATAAAATAAAAAATATTATAAAAAGTGAATTTTTAAATCAAATATAAATAAATATTTCGATAAAATATTATTTATCATTTATGGTGCAGACATTTTAATTGAGCAATACAAATTGCTATTAAATAAAAAATATAAAAATAGAATTTTTAAATCAAATATTAATAATTATTTCGATAAATTATCATTTATAATTCGAAAGTTGCCTAACCATATACATATATTATGTACACCACTGTAATTAGTCAACATATTATTTATACATTTATCTCCCAGTAGTAAACTATTATCATATTTGATCAACTTTGCACAGGGTTTGTGCTGGTTTTTAAGCTATCATCAAGAGTTATTAACTTAATTTCTGACACAGCATGTACACTTTTTATGGACGACACTGTCAAAGTACAATAGGTCTCGCAAAACTGTAGCATACTTTTAGGCCAATACAAATAACACTTTTAGACACATATGCTTATACGCATGTGCGTACGTCTTTGCATGTAATAATCATTGCTAATTAATGGGATCATCAAACTGTGGACAATAATTAACATGCTGCAAGTGGGATATGGCAACTGAGTAGACTTTTCTAAATGCAACATCTTAAATGACTTTTTTTAAATGATGGTAACGTTTTATACTTGACGTTAAAGTACGTACATGGATTTGCACACTCATTTCCAGTCTGATTCATTCATAAAATATATAAATATGTATGTGAAGACTTTCATGTGTGCCACATGTGTGACTGCCCCCAACTTAACGGCAGCAGCCAAGAACCAAGCGAACCAAAAAAAATAAAAGCAGCTAACACGACTTGAATTCATTTCGGATGCGGTTTCAAGTAGCCACTCGAGTTAGTCAAGTAAATACATGCATATGTATGTATAACGTTAGTTGCTGCACACCCATGCATACATTTGTAAAGACATGGAAATAGAAATATTTTTATGGTTATGCATTTTATTTTGTTAGCCAGCATCAATCTAAAAATGTCAGCCCCGTCTCATCTTCTACTTCCTTCTATTTTATGTCCCCCCTTTGGCTATGATTCTTCAAAACATTTTCGTTCTTTCGCCATCGTCACCCAGTTGAGTCTGCAGCAGATTGTGTGGGAATTAGTCAGAAACCTGCTGGTGCTGCGACTGCGCCGCCAACGGCGACAGCGTCTTTAACATTTGCTTAGCTGCTTTTTTTGTGTGTGCTTTCAGAGATATCACGCATTCAGTCAAAGCACTGGGTATATTATAAGAGATCATTTATGAAAGTTAGGTTAATTTTAAGAAAAACTGGAATAGAAATTGTTTGTCTGAAAGATACCCTGTGTATCAGGTCAAATACAGCATTTACAGAGTATCTTGAACTTTTGTATCTTTTTGAGAAAGACATACTCTACACACTTTGAATATATATTTTATCTGATAATGATGGATGTGCAAACTCATAGATAAAAAATATTTAATGGTGACGTACTCAAAGTATTCTTTCTTTTTTTTATAAATATGAGATGAATATTATCTTCGCGATGCGACGGCCTTTGTAACTCGTGCTTTAATTTTGATTTTCAGCAAATTATTCGTTTTCTTATACCCCGGTCGAGGGTATATTCAGGTGACGTGACAGATCTCATAAAGTACATAAGAATATTATTTATAAACATCTACAGCTGATACGATATAAATATGTCAGATGACACTCTTTATGAGCGAAATGATTCCAGAAATGGTAAGATTTAGACGCAATTAATTTGGAATGTAGACTTCTTATATGTGCAGGCTTATTTAAATTTGTAATGCTATGCGCTTTAAGGTGCCAGGTACTAGACCAGAGTATCTCGCTGTCGATTACTTGTTTACGATTTCTGATAGCCCAATAAAATCTAGTATTTAGTCTTATTATAGTTATCCAACAGAAGGTTAGAGCTTTCAGTGGCAAAGTGCTTCAATTAATAATGAATATTTTTATGCGAAAAGAATACGTTAACTTGTGCAAAATCAAATTTCTATAAAAAATTAAGTCGAGTTTTTAATGGGTGTCACTTGCTGTCATGTTTCCGACCTGAACACATTTCATATTTTAGCCTAATTAAAATTAAGCTAATTGAGTGGAGTGTAAAGTAAGGGGGAATGGGGTCGTGTGTTTAGAAGGCAGGTAACGACGTCAGCTTAACTGTCACGTGCTTATGCCACGCCCTAAATGCCCACACTATTTGATGTGCTCATATTAAAATGTCTAATTTTTATATACTCTCTTTCTGTACCACTCTTTTTAAATGTATGTATTTCTCCTATGTAAACTGACCAAGCCCCGAAGCTTTGCTAACTTGCAGCTTGTATTTGAGATTTGTTTAATATTATATAATGCAAGGATATTTATGTACATAAGTGCTGGACTGAGTGGATGAAAGGGGAAGGGCAGTCACGTGCCAGACAAAAGACGAAGCAAAAAAAAATGCAAAAAAAGCAATTTAAAAAAAAAAGTTTTTCTCAAGATACAAAAGTATCTGGAACTTAATGGTATCTGCTAATGAGTTTCGTATCGCAACATAATAGGGAAGTGTGGATACACAATTACACATGTATGTACATACATATATATGAATACATACACATAAGTATACATTTATATGTCTTTATATAAGTGGAAGTAGATAGCGCCAAAAGCAGCGTTCATTTAATCGTCAATCAGAAGCCAAAGCACGCGCTGAGAGAGAGAGATAGCGATAATTTTCAACTACAACAGAAAACGTTTCTAAACATGTATGTATATAGTCATGGTCAAAAGTATCGGTAAATTAATGTTCTCTCGATTTATTGCCGACTTAATTTATATTTTACATAACTTAAATATTTCTTATAGTTTACAGCGAAATTTCTATTAATTACAAGTAGCCTAAGTTTCAAGGGGTATTTTCATTACCAAGTCGAAGATTAAAACATTTTAAATTAATAAATGATAGAACTGGACAATAAAGTACGCTTTTAAAATCAACTGAATTAAATGTCGGTGTTTCTAAAATGTCAGAGATTTTATTATTCGAACATAATTATTGAGTTACAAAAGTCGGCTGTCGTGAGTGTTTTGTAAAGTTAATCAAAATTATTTCATTTTTAAACAAATTTTTGAATTAATTATAAATGATAAAAAAATTAATACATTTTTAATTTTTTTTGCCTTTTAATTCAATAAATAATGTTAATTCAATAATCATACATCAAATACTTTTTATTAAATCTATCAAAAAACATGTTGAAATTTGAAAATCACTAAAGAAACTTGTGGTTTGTTGGAAATTTTTTAACTGCAAATTAAAATTAACTGAAATTTTAATTTAAATACAAATTTTTAAAACATGCCCGCCTCTATTTTATATTATTTAAACTATTTCATTTTCGTTGCAACTACATTTGCCCCTTTTTATTTGTCTTTATTAATAATGAGATGTTGAAGCTAATAAAAATGTTCACTTCATATAATCGAAGAATAGAAATATTATATGAATTAACACATAAATAATTTAATTTTCTACACTACTAAAGTACAATTGCCAATAATTTTGTCCATGAATGTTATATGTACTACATACATATGTAGTACATATCTCTTTTGAATGGGGGCGGCACTGCGATCAATGACCAACAACACAACACACTGAACTATTTTCATCTGTTACATGAACAAGAGAACAAATAAACGTGCAGTTGCAACAAACTGTAACAAAAGCGATAACAATTAGGAAATGAGCCACACAGCTGTTTTACCCCTCCCCATTGCATTTGCTCAACCACACGCTCTCGCACTCTCCCACTCTCTTTCGCTCTCTCACTCACCAGCCCAAATTTGACATTTCGGCATCATCTAAAAAGAGAGCATAAGCTTTTGCTATAAAATGTAACGAAATAGCAAAAACAACAACTCAAATTGATCATATCAAAATGAGGCCGAAACGGTGTTACGGCAACACCAATACCAACACCAGACAAAACGCCGAAACGCCCAAAAAAAAGATAAAAACTGTTCGAATAAATGCAATTCATCAAAAGTAAAACTTCAAAATGCCGGCACGTACCTTTTGTATGTACAGCTGTGAACAGAAAAATAGTAGTGCTGCTAAGCTCTACATACTGAGCATAATATTTATGTGGTAAACGCATTATAAAAAAGAAAAACTAGGATACAAATATTAATAAACATATTATAATTAATATTTAAATGATTTTTCTTTAAAAACTAAGGTGTATGCACCTCCAGGGCTTAAGAAAAAAAATTTGAAAAAATTTTGTACCTCATGAAAATAGTAGTGCCCACAAGAAACGATTACCAAAATTATGTAACTTCATTCAAAATGGATTTAATAAGTTTTTTATATTTAATATTGTCTAATATTTAGTTGTGTATTCATTATTTTTAATAACGGCTTCGCAACGGCGCGGCATGGAATCGATAAGGACCTGGCAACGCTTCAATGGAATTTGAGAACATGATCCTTAACCACTTGCCAAAGCTGTGCTGGGTTTGAAGGATTTGCAGTTTCCACAACCCGTTTCACATATTCCAACCAGTTTTCGATCGAATTAAGATCTGGGGACTAAGGTGGCCATTGCATTACATCGATCTTCTCGGATGCAATCCAACCTTTGGTGAGCTTGCTCATATGTTTTGGATGGAAGACCTGTTGGAATGTCCATTTTAAAGCCATTTCCGAACTGGCATATGGTAGCATTATGTTTTTTAACATGCCAACATAAGCATCTTTGTCCATGACACGATTTATCAAATGAATAGGACCAACGTGATTGTAAGAAAAGCCAGCCCATATTATTATACTTAGGCCACTATGTTTATCTCTCGTGTTGGTGTACCTAGGATTATATTTTGTGTTTGGTGGATGTCTTACGAACTCCCTAGCACCTGTTCCTCAAAAAAAAATCGATTCTGCTTTCATCTGTCCACAATATGTGATCGGCGGACCAGGCCAAATAATCGATGACAAATCTGAGTTGTCCTTCTACATGCTTTTGAGTCAAAAGAGGTACCTTTCTAGGACTGCTGGCATTTAAATTATGTTCAATTAGACCACGATAGACTGTAACACCACTCACTGATAGATTTAATTCATTTTTGCTAACTTAAGAGGATGCTGATGGTCGAATCTTGATAAAACGGACATACGTCTATCCTCAACAGCGGTTGTTTTACATGTTCCACAGCGATTTTCTGGCTTTTTTTATAACTAATTGCGTTAAATATCGTTGTAGGTTTGCAGTTAAAAGAATTTTTAAATTTTTTGAACGTTTTGCTTTTTGATTAAAGCCTTAGAGCTTCAAAATCTATGGCTAATTATTAAATCTCTTTGCAATGCCTTACTCTACCCACCACAACAAAAAATAGTTACAAACCCAATGAATATCAATCACTAAACTATTTATTACTAAATAACTCTCACTATTGACGGTTTTTGTAGTACCGATCAATTGTGTATAATTGTTTTTTAACCACTCACACCAAGCACTACTATTTTTATGAAAAGCCAATTTTTGATGCATTTCTCAAAAGCCATCAAAAAATAATCAAAACCAATACAAAACTAACGGGATCTTACCGCTATTCGCTTCTATATATAATATTCTTATAAACAAATTTGACTTGTGTTCAATTTGCAATTTTAGACATTTCGAAACTATACTTTGGATGTTGTGAGGTAAAGCACTACTATTTTCACGTTCACAACTGTACATATGTATGTACATACATACATCCGCATTTACTTATATGAATGTGATGCATTGCAAACGTTGCAAGAAGTCAAAAACAGTATCAACAATTTGGAAGAGATTGGCAACAAGCAAAACAATAACAACAATAAATATGGTTGGCAACGCTGAACAGCGCGCTGGAGAGACAGCGAGAGGAAGACAGCGCAACTGGCGGCTATTGTCTGTGATGTTTTTGTACTGTTGCTTGCTTTACATAACGGTTTTATATTTTGCAACGGTCAGCGGGACATTAGGAGAAGGCAATTATGTAGGTATGTACATATGTATGTCTATAGGCACCTATGCATACATATATGTAAAAATATATGCATGTTATTATGTCTAATTTCTGGGTTTTCATGATGCCTTTGCTACTTTTCGGTTAAGCATTAACAAATGCTCATTGTTGTGTTACTTATTATTGTTGTTTATCCCACAGACAGACTCACACACACACACCTGAACACATGCACAGAGACGAGGCTCACTGCTCAAGTGCAAATCGTTTTTAACATATTTTCGCGGCTTTTTGAGAAGGTCAAACTGCTTCAACACCAACTAAAATTAAAAACAATATAAAATAAATAATATAGACAAAAGACCTACTTAATTTGTTGTTATTATTCTCTATTAAAATTGTACGTACATATGCAAAACAGGTCGAAACACTTGTGCAGATAACTTGAAAAGTAAACTAACAAAACAGAGATCAACTGAAAAGCACATATGTACAATCATACTTCAACTATGTACATAGTAGAAAGGCTATAACTTCTAAACAAATTATTCAAATATACATACATACATATGAACATACAAGCATATGTACATACATATATATTTGCAGTCTGCGCTCTATGTGAAGCGTGAACATAAATAAATAAACAGAAGAATATCAAAAAGCACGCGAGGCATATTAACTTACATACATACATATTTAAATATTTATGTATGTACATACAAATGTACCTTTATGGCCATACACCCAAGCAAGGTGGCATCGCTGCGCACAGAGAGAGTGACCGACTGGGCGAGATAGTCATAAAGAGAGACAAGGAGAGCAATAGCAGATGAAGCGATGAAGTTGGATTGAAAGATACAAGGTTACAACAACAAGACAACAAAGCAGCTGATGTGGTAGGAAATGGGTATGAAAAAACAAACAAAAGAAATGCAGCAGAATTTTCTCCAATTGGCATTTGGGAGGCTGCTACTGATTGCACTTTCTGTTGTTGTTGTATGTTTATTTGATGAATGCGCGCAACACATAAGAAATGCAACTGAACTGTTTTAAAAAGGTAAATTAAAGAAAGTAACAAAAACTGTATTTAAGTATAACTAGAAAGTTTTTTTTTGCCGTTTGATGACGTTTTATTAACGTATGTTAGCGTTCATATATATGTTGTTTTTATATGTGTGGAGACCACTTTAAACTCGTGTAGGTTGAGTTTGTGTGTATATTATTCCATGTACATACAGTAATGTACGTAAATAGTAAACACACCTGCTTCAGCACTCACCGTTACTTCTTCTTCTTATTGGTATTCTGAGCGAAGATGGCGAATGTGCAGACAAGACGACGAGCGAAGCGACGTCGTCGTTTCAATTAAATGTACATTAAACTGCCATGGAAAGGTTGTAAGCGGTTAAACGACAAGGTGATTTGTTGAATTTCACTTCAAATTTTGACAAGACCGTTTTTTTTTTTGCTGTAAACGTCACTTTTTCAGGTTGCCCGCACACACGAACACAAACTCTGATATATACATATACACACTGGCTGTTTTCTAATTGGAGTAAATTTTTAGTCGCACAGGAGCCAATAATTCGCTTTTGATTAAATACACTTACTGCGAGTAGCAGAATTTGAGGCTACGGATAAAAACAAAACAAAAAACAATATCATTCGCAATCTCCAATAAATATTTCTTTGGCGTTCGAGTTTTCAATATTTGCTGAATTTATAAACTGAGCTTCCAGTGTGACTGCACTTCGCAAACAGTGTGACCGCGAGCAGCAAACACAAAAGTGCCCCATGTGCAATGTAAACATGCGTCTACTATTCGGCGCTAACAGAAGACTCTGCTAGCTAACATAATGACTCCTCCGATTAACCGAATAATTAGCTCCACATAACAGAGAGTAATTTTGGCTATTATATCTTAAATGGCTGGTCTGGCGCGCATTAAAAAATGGATTAAATTTTGTTCGTTTAACAATAATTTAGAAATAAATTATAATTTGATAAATCCAAATAAATTATTAATTAGATAAAATAAACGTGTTCATTTTTGTGATGTAGTGAGTTTATCATTCCTTGGAAGATAAAGTCATATATTTAATTTAAAAAAAATTTGGAAATTTGACACAATTTTAAAAAATATTCCATGGAAGATTTGAAGATTTGAAGATTCTAGCTTCAAAATTAGGGAAAATACCAAAAAAAAAAAAAAAAAAAAGTATTACTTGTAAATAAATAGTTGAATCCAATAGCGGAAATTCGTGAATATTATTCCAATCGTGTTTCTGTAAAAAAGTTAATTTTTTTCAAGAAAACTGACCTAAGCAAAATGAACGATATAGTTCATGATTAACTGAATAAGTTTATTCGTTCATCTTAATGACCCGTTCACTTGAACTTTTCCAGAACGAAACGACACAACTCCAAATAAAATACAATTCTAGTTAGTATCTTATAAATAAAAGTTGCTGTTAAAAAATTATTGCAATAAAATGCCTGAGACAGAACAATTGCCAGATGGATGGGAGAAACGCACCAGCCGTTCCACCGGTAAAATAACAGATACTTGTGGCATTTTTTTTTTTTGCGCAAATTGCAAATTGTCCGCCGGCAAATGTTAATAATGTTTTGTGTATTTTTCAGGAATGAGCTACTATCTCAACGTGCACACAAAGGAATCGCAGTGGGATCAGCCCACCGAGCCAGCCAAAAAATCCGGTGGCTCTGTCGCCGCCGGCGATAATCCCGACGAGGTGCAGTGCCTGCATTTGCTGGTCAAACACAAGGGCAGCCGCCGTCCAAGCTCGTGGCGCGAGGAGAATATAACGCGCACCAAGGAGGAGGCGCAAATGCTGCTCGAGGTCTATCGCAATAAAATAGTGAACAACGAGGCAACCTTCGAGGAATTGGCACGCTCCTATTCCGACTGCAGTTCCGCCAAACGTGGCGGCGACTTGGGAAAATTTGGACGCGGTGAGACTTTCTCGATTCCATTGTGCAAGTTTTCTTTTTACGAAATTCGAATGTTTTATTTAGGTCAAATGCAGGCGCCATTTGAGAAGGCTGCCTTCGGTCTGAATGTGGGTCAATTATCTGGCATTGTGGACACCGACTCTGGAGTACATATTATATTACGCAAATCGTAAACATGAAGACATGGATGATGGATTTTTTTTAATTTATAGAAAACTGCATTAACTCATTAGAAATAAAAAATAAAAGGGGAAACCAAATTTACACAGGTCGCCTGGTAAAAAAAAGAGCAACGACATTCGTGTCTCATTTATTGTGGCTTAATTAAACACTAATCAATAGATATATATACCTATATATATGCTAGAAAATAGTAAAATATATGTGCTATTTGTTAAGATCCAGTTTCTTGATCAACATCTTGGCACCCGACGACACCTGCAACTGAAGCACCTTAAGCAAATCCTTTGACTCGAAGTACACAAGGAGCGACTGTTTCAAGGCTGGAGAATTCTCCACCAGCGTGACGAGCACATAGCAAGCGCGATTGATGCCCAACCAGGATTTTAGCTACAAAATTCAAAAGTTTATGTAATCGTACTGACAAAACGACTGGATTAATCAACTTACCACTTCTTTGGATAAATTCTCCAGCAGCTTGACTCCGAAAGGAGTTCCATCACGAGTCAGATCGTTTTTGATAATCTTCTTGAGCACAATATGCATGCCAGCATCTTCAATGCCACTCTGAGTGGACGACTCCTTTGCCAAGTTAACCTTTTCCAATTTTTGTTTTTTCACTGGTTGTGGTTCATCGTCATCGCTCTTTTCATCATTGCTATCAACTGGTGGCTCGACAATGGCCTGCTTCTTCTTCTTCTTGCGCTCCTCTGTGGCTTCAGCTATGATGGTTTCAGCGTCTTGAGGTTTCTTCGCATCGCCATCAGCTGGAAATTCGGTTAAACGCCAGTCTAGCTGAGTGACAACTGGAGCAAGTGCTGCCGCTGTTTTATTATAATGCTCGCTCGTGACTGCAATTAAATCAAGATATTATTAGGATTCGAGCTGGATAAAACATCTGTTAATTTACAGTTTGTAAACGTTTATTGGAAAAGGTTCGGTTCGAACCATAGAGGAAGATATCGGATCGATTCGCGGACTGGTTCCAGAAGCCCTTGAACCCAAAGTTTCGGTTCTAAGCTTGGCGTAATCCTATACAACCAAATTATTTTACTCTCTCAAATGCCTTTCTACTTTTATTATAACTTTGGAGAAGTTTCGGATCCCTGGATTGAGCTATAGAGCAAGATATAGGTTGGTTTTGCGAACGTGTTTCGGAAACCCCTGAATGCAAGGATTTGGTTCGAGCATTACTTTAATTTATTAAATACATAACAAATTTATTTTATTTTCTAATTTCTTGTTCCAATTTTCCTTGACTTTTGAAACATGTAAAAACTTAAATTAAAGGTTTCCCAACGTTTCAATATCAATATGAAATTAAATTATAGATAATAAAAATAAGTATGAAATGAATGCAATTAATTTTTGTAGCGAACTGAACGATGGACAGATAACTTAAAAGGTTTTTTAGGTTTGGTTGAGAGCCGGTTTGCAGCCTTGCTCCCACAATACTTACTGTGTTTCAATATGGCAGCAGTGACCAAACCAATTGTGCTATTGGACAGCCAGAAGGCAGCATCCTCAGTTATAGTATTTGCAATGGGTCCCTCGATTTGCTCTAGAATTTCCTGGCGACGCACATTCTTATCCTTTTTACTAGAGATCAAGCTTTTGTCCAAAACCTGAATTAAGCCCGGATGGAAGCAGGCTGTGTCGGCTGGAGCAACAAGCCAAAGAAGTACAGCACGTCCATTGGGATTGGAAGCGAGTGTTCGAAGATGTTCATGCAAAGGATCATAGATTGACTTCTTGGTAGCCTTTGTATCGTCCAGAGAATTCAAGAGTGTCATAAGGAACACATGGCCCTGTTCGTGTAAGGCAATCTTCACCAGATGCTCCTTAATGGCCTTAAGTATAGCCTGTTGTATTGAAATTCAAAATAATGATGTTAATATTTATGGGGTTTAAAGCAACGGCTCAACAACTTACTCGGCGATTCTTCGGTGTGGAGTTTTGGAAGCACAGACATGATGAAATAACGCCCTCCTTGGTGGTCAACAAATGAGGTATCAATGGAGCTAAAGCGGAAACCGATTCCTCCATCTTCTCAGTGTCAATTTCATTGAAATACTCGAGTATGACGGCATGAACCAAAGAGTTGTCCACCAGTTTCTTATTGGCAATGTGATCTATGTTTGCTTTCACGGCGCTCATTATAGAGGCCTTCATGTTGTCAGCATCCTTGTATGTATCCCTCAATGTACGGACATTCTCATCCTTGGCCGCCTTGTACAGATCCCCGTAGAACTCCTGGCGCATATAGCAACGCTGCTTATTCGTAGCAATCAAATAGATATCGTCCAACAGCTTGCTGGCAATATTATGCCCTGACAGGCGCACCACATGGCCCATAACGCTATCAGCCAGCTTGGATTTGGTGGCCGATGTGCCATACTTGAGCATGCGCTGGACACAAAAGTGCGAGTACTTCGACTGGCACATATCCACAGCATGTGGCATCAACTTGTCGCAGAGCTCGGCTCGCAAAGCCGGCGTTGCATTCTTTATCATGCACTGCAAAACGCGAGCTGTGTCATGAGCCTTCGCCACTTTGGCAATGTTATCGCCAACATTGAGCATCTGGTACATCTTCTCCACCAGTTCACTCTTGTTTTGAGCCCGATGGCTGTAATGTAATATTCGTTAACATTTTCCATTTGATACGCTTCCAGATAACTCATGCACGGTTAAAATATTTTTGTTTAAATATATATTTAGTTAAAACAAAACAAGAGCATTCGCTAAATCTTGTATGCCTTTTTAGGTTACTCTAGCTCTTAGTCTTTTTTTTTTATTTTATCAGTCAAATTAAATATTTTATATGATTTCCTTTAATTGTTAGTTTATAGTCTAGGCTTTATTGACAACAATTTTTCGTCGACCGTTTTTAGTCAAAGTTAATACAATAAAATAAACAAATATCTAGGTGTTGATACAGTCGGGCGTTTGATGCTGATCAAGAATATATATACTTTATAGAATAGTCTGTCACTTGGTTGGCCCAAAGAAAACCTTGGATGACGGAATGTACTGTTCTAGGGCATAAATAAACCAGTTCAACAATATTCCGCTGAGCTTAACAATTATCTAACCTCGTAAGGGATCAATTTTGAATTCCCCTCAAAGCTAAACTCTTCAACGCGACCAAACTCACTAAATGTAAAATATAATTAGCTAATAATGAGCCCTGAAGGAAAGAAGAAGTTGCGACATTATAATCACAATTGAAGATTTAGTCAATTCAGGTGCCTGCACGAAATAAGCTGTGACATGAAGTCAATAGTTAAAGCTTTCTTAGTTTTAAGGGTAATTTGGGAATAACAATGAAATATATAAGACTT
Source organism: Drosophila rellima (assembly GCA_035043635.1). Classification (NCBI taxonomy): domain Eukaryota; kingdom Metazoa; phylum Arthropoda; class Insecta; order Diptera; family Drosophilidae; genus Drosophila; species Drosophila rellima. Next base: position 61,404 of record JAWNMV010000042.1, on the reverse strand, counting down.
ACCATTTCACCTCCTCGTAGATTTTCTTCACTTCAACAATAACATCGTATGTGTCTCGTGTTTTCTTCCGCTTCAGTTTTAGTTCCTTCTTCTCCTGCTTAAACTTATTCCAATCCTGTTTTTCAGGAGGTTTGTCAGGCGAATTAAAACTTGCTCTTGGTTTGTTAACTGCAAACTTATTATTGCGCATAGCAAATTTGTTGGGTTTCTTTTCATCCTTTGGTGCCTTAAATTTGGACACCACAAAATGGAGGATTTCTTCTTTTTCACTATTTCGGTAGATTTCTTCGTTTTCTCCGTGTCTGTCGATTTCTCCTTTATCTCCGACCCTGTGGAATTTTTCTTCTTTTTCTCTGAGATAGACATGGTTATATATTAGAAGAATAAAATAAAGAAATACGAAACGCTGTCTATGTTTGTGTCCAGCAGCGGCAACACGTGCCAAATGATAATCGCTTATCGACTGTAAACAAAATCGATATCAATAACAAAAAAACCTGAAGTGCATGAAGTATCGATATTGATATAGTTAATGTGTAAAAAATGATTTTTTTCATCTTAATTGCTGCCTGAAAAAAATCCCACCAGGGCGGAATTTTCAACTATTAGTATTTAGTATTTTCTTCATCAAATACACGAGGGTTATCGATACATTGAAGCAACCGTCACAATTAATAGCTGATGTTAACTAAAATGATGAGTGTAAAGTTTGAATTCAAGCGCAATAGGAGGGAAAGGTGTTTGAATAATTATGCTACGACTAAAGACTAATAAATATTTAACAAAATAGAGATAATTTTCAAACGATTCGTGCATACATAACAGTTAGAATACCAAAATAACTTAAAATAAATCTATGTGATAAAAAGGTAGACAAGCGAGTTTTTATATCGATATAATAGAATTTTGTCGAGCAATTGAACTTTGATATCGATGTAAAAGATCAATTTAAATAAAACATTAGACTGCATTATTATTTGCCAATAATTTCCGTACTATGTAGCCACATAAACATCTTAAAAATGTGAAGCAACCGTAAGCTAGTTCGAGCAATAAGAATATATTCATCGATTTTGGTATCGTTATTGCCTACCTTCATTGGTACAGTCGCTACGGTCACGATGGTGTATCCACAAAATGCTGAACAAGTTCAACATTTATTGCGGTATGAACCGCTCAATTGAACTCCTTAAGAGGAAAACGACACAACTCTAGTGGATATATAAATAATTGTTGTACTTTTTTCGCGGCAAAAACTGCAAACATTTTTTTCCTTGCGGACAATTTTTGTGCAAATTAACCATGGTTAAGCTTGGAAAAAAGAAATTAGCTGAGCTTTCAGAGTTGAGCAAAAAGAAATCATCCGGACATGTTGACTGTGATGAAAATACGAAAAATGGAGCTGGCAATTCGTGCGATGACGAGAATGAAGTCAATAAGGAAGCCAACGATAAGAGCGAAACTGTTTCGAAAAAGCAAAGGGCTTCCGTTGGCACAGCGAAAGCTGTATCCACCCATGGAGATAGCGAGTCGGCTGAAAGCGATGACTTGCCGCTAAATGGCAGCAAGAGCTCCAGCTCCAGTGGACCGCCAAGCAAGAAGCAAAAAAAGACGCCCAAAGTCAAGGGCAAGGGAGCAGCGGCACCTGCAGCGAAGAGCGATAACAAAAAAACATCATTAAAGTCCAATGATACGGAGCCCGAAGAGGATAATGACGACGATGATAAAGAGGAAGCTGAATTTGAGGTATATAAAAATGCATATATATATGCATACATACTTGTTATACCCTGTGTCGAGGGTATTATAAATTTGCGGCAATGTATGTAACAAATAGGAGATGGCTTCTTCGATCCCATCAATATATGTGTATTCTTATGATCAGCATTAACAATCGAGCATATATAAGTTCGCCCGTTGGTCAGAGCTAGAAGTATCAAATTTGATATGTCTATATTAAAATTTTTAATTCGGTACACCTGCCCCCCCCCTTTTTTTCTAGCAAATTGAATGAAATCAAATTACACGAGCAATTTTAAAGCTATTGCCTTGAGTTTTGTCACGTATGTTACATAATCAATTCCGTAACTGATTCGAAAATTTGAATGGGATCGGATGATAAAGTCGAAAGTTATTCAGGTTGTTCCCTTTCTCACTTGGTCAAAGTGAACAGCACAACTTATTTAGATAGTTATATTTCTCTTTAGTTCATGAACAGTTTGAGAACCTTATACATTATTATACATTAAATTAAAAACAAAAATACCAAATGATACTGTTTATTTTAATCACTTATCATAAAGAAACTGTTCACTCATAACATAAATAGTGAGATCCATTGGGAATAAATATTTTTAAATATAAAAAAACAAATATGTGCATGATCGCTCACAATCGAGCACACTTGATTGTTGCGTCCTTATAGTATATATATATAAGAACACTTTCTAATTGTTAACAGGTTGAGGCGATTGTTGGTCACAAAACGAAGCGTGGCGAATCATTTTTCCTGGTTCGCTGGAAAGGATACGGCAAGGATGCCGATAGTTGGGAGCCAGAAGCCGAATTAAATTGCGACGATTTGATTGAGCAATATCGCAAGGTTAGAAATACGGGAAATCTTTAATTACTATTTTGTCTCTTTCTAATTGATGCCGATATGCACATTTTTAGGGCGGTTCGAAAAAAAATGCTGTTACCAAAAAGACGACGGCAAGTGCTAAAGTAGGCGGTGGTCGTGGCCGTAAGTCGGGCAAGAAAGTGGAGAGCGATCCCGATAAGGAGTGGGCTGTGGAACGCATTTTGGACTTTGTGGATGATGATGAGCATGGTGGATTGTATCGCATTCGCTGGAAGGGATTTGGCGCCAAAGAGGATACCTGGGAGCCCGAATCAAATCTGTCTTGCGAGGGACTAATTGAGAAATTCAAAAAGGGCCTCGTTTCGCAGCGTAACGTCGATGCGAAACATCTACGTGAATCGCCGAAGAAAACAAAGCGACTCGTCAACGAGACAATTCCACGTTCTAATTTTCACAATCGCATTGAGCGCTCTTCTAAGCGGGCTGCTGCCAAGAATCGGTAAGACAACAAGCTCTCGCGTCCACGACGACTCTCTCTCTCTCTCTCTCTCTATCTATCTATATATATTTATATGCATCTGTCTATCTCATCATGTATTAATGCTTTCTCGCTTGCACGTACAGTGTTTTTTATGGCGAGGAGTGAAATATGGGACATCAAAACCGACAACAAATTGCAAGATTGATCGATCCGCGGATTAATAATCGAAACTTGAAATACAATTTAAATACATCTTTAGTTTAAGTTGATGACATTTGGAGTCAGTCAAATCAATGAAGTCGGATGTTCCTAGTTCTTAAGCCCAAAACACATCATACAACACAATACATAAATACGGATAGTTTTTAAAATGCATACATAGCAATTAATATGTATCTCTATGATTGTGTAAACCTTTTCTTTAACCTAGACATTAAGTTATAAAATGAAAATCACCCCTAACATAGATTTTAAGTTTAAAATCCCATTTAAGTTGAATTGTCTTCATTGTGCGAATAGTAAACTAAAAAAAATCATGTTACGACAATTACAGCTAATAAAAAAAAAATTAAAGGTCTATATTTTCCAATTCACTTCAATTCATTTAAGGAAACGAACTCTCTTTTGACCTTGAGAGTGCCTAGCGATAAGACTTTCCGTGACATGTAACAAGAAGCAATTCAAAAATTGTGCAAGTAATAAAAATGTAATAGATAGAGAGAGGCTTCTCCAAATCTATAAAAAATTATATATTTCTCAACTTTTCTGTCTCCGTCGAAAATTGTATTAATATATATCAGTTATCAGTACATACGGTAGTCCAATTTAAGTTTTTTTAAATTATTTGAGTTCCAAGTTCCGCCTAAAACGAAAATTTCCATAGTCTGATCATTCTTGATTGGTATTAGATCAACTTTAAAGTCAATTAACAAAGGCATTTCTATAGTTTTATTCAATTTTCCTTTTCTCAAAAAAAATTCCTTGCAAACTGCAATCAGTCACTTTGTGAGAATTAATATAAAATAACATTTATGAGGTATTGACAAAAAGTCTGCTTGACATATTTGTCAAAACCTATATAATTGTAAAAAAAATTTTAAATAGAATTCGGCTTTTATACATTTTAACACCTATTAATTTATCGAACTTTGAGGAATACATGCATACAAGGAATGCATTATTATAAAATGTAGATCGCTGAACAAATCTCTTCCTTTTTTAAAACATTTTTTTGTTATAATAATGTAATGTAAAATTATATCTCATATTTCTTGTTCTATAATTCTAAAATTATAGATATCAGTTGTATAGTGAAAATAAGTGAAGAATTCTAATTGACTCAATGCGACAAGTTAAATTCGGGAATTCTTGTATTCAAATTTATCATATACTCTTGCAGTTCCATTGTATTCAAATATTACATCTTTGATGATCTATAGTTATGTTTTGATAGAGATACTTGGCTTGGTTAACAACATTCAACTGAATTAATTTGCGTTTTATTTTGTTTATTGCGTTTTATCAGCCATTTTAGTGTGTATGTGTGTGTGTTGCTCGTGACGCACCAAAAAGAGGGAACATTTTGTTATGTGTACACAGTTGAAGTTAAACTAGGGATCGTTGTTGCTTAGAGGCCCGCTTGCAGACCGAAACCGGGTCCCTTTGGCTCCTCGCATAGGGAAGTGGGCTTGCCCTTGGGTTCGCTGGCAAAGCGTCCATTGCGTGGACCAGGTGGTGATATTTTATCGGCCTTCAGATCACTCAATATCTCTTGCATATCCTTAGCAGTTAGATCCTCCTGCAGAGGGCAATACAAAGGTTGTGGTTTTAAAAATGCTTTTATTATTTATGCCAAGTGATTCGCACTTACATAGTAGTCATCATTAACGGACACCATGGGCGCATTGACGCAAGCACCGAGGCACTCCACCTCGGAGATGGTAAACTTTTTGTCCTTTGTGGTCTCACCGACACCGATTCCCAGCTGCTTCTTGCACGTATCGAGAATGGCGTCGGAGCCACGCAGCCAGCATGGTGTTGTTGTGCACACCTGAATGTGATATTTGCCTGTTGGCTTGCGCATGAACATTGTGTAAAAGGTGGCCACCTCATAGACACGCATATTGGGCAGGCCAAGAATCTCGGCCACCTTGTGCATGGCCGAGATGGGTAGCCAACCGTACTGGCGCTGTGCCAGATCCAACAATGGAATCATTGCACCGCGCTTGTGTCCCTCCGGATAGATGCTCAGTATGGCGTCCACACGTTTCTTGTTTTCCGCATTGAACTCGAATGGTATGCCGGGATTATCCTCGGGTGTATCGCGATGCACGAAGAGATTGTCGCTGCGCTGTACACTGCTGGTGGCAATGGTCCGCAGACTGCCCCGCTGTAATTACATGCATGCATATGTCAATGTTATTGTTTTCTTTATTTTTTTTTTGCGAAAATTACATAACTTGCAACTGGCAATCAGGCAGTTGCTAGTTAGTGGTAGACGCTTTTTATGCGCCACATTACTTACGACAGCGGACAGTGTTTTTACGGCACAATTCGACAGCATTTTATATGCTTTCAATCGACGTAACTAACGAAAATGTTGAATATATATTGAATTGAATTGTCGGTGCCACTCACTGGCAGTGCCCCCAACGACTTCGATTATCTCGATTCCAATCAGCTGGAGACTAGGGCTGCAAAAATCGATATTAATGACTATTTTACAAATTGTGCGATGTTTCGATAGATCTTTGTGTTTTCCAAACTATTAAAAATAAGTAATTTTTTTGCATAAAATAATGTAATTCATTGCATTATTAATAAAGTACTTATAGGTGAGTTGGTTGAAAGAATAAAACACAGGTATTTAAATTATTTTGAAACAATCCCTGATATATACCTATTTATTACCATTAATGGAGGCGCAATCGATGTTTTGTAGCCCTACTGGATCTTAATATCGATAACAATAGTTCGAATCATATTTGCATTCAGCACCTGTTCAAATTGGGAACATTCAAACGTTTCAAATTGAAATTTGCGCAAAGATAAACGGGTAAACTAAACAAGTTGATTTCCATAAATGCTGTTTAAAGAATTTGCTTTGCATGTAAAACATTTACCATTATTGATCTTTAATTTTTTGTTTTGTTGTGTAAATGCATATTAATAATTATTGAAGGCTGTAGTATCACGCATTCTGCTCATAATTTTCAGTTTTCATATCATTCAAGCCCAGCTCCTCGTTGTCCTCGTAGGTGCGGTCATACCTTTCCACGGTCAGCCTATCGTCGGGCTCGTCATCGTCCTTGAGCGATTGCACATAAGTATTGCCAGCTGGATCCTGCAAGACCAACGTGATGACCTCTTTCATCTTCAGTACATCATCGAAGGTATTCAAAAATCGTTGCATCTGCTGCTTGGACGGTTCATCGGCTGAATCATGAAACATTGTGCCGTCCAGTTGTTCCCGCATGGCCATAAGAAGACCCTCCACAGTTGTAAAGCGACCACAAAGCGCATGTGGACCCACATCCATATCCAGCTCGGGAATCGCCAAGCTGCACGTTTCCGATTTGAGGACATCACGTGTTAAATCTTCCTTGCCGGCAATGCGCACCTTAAACCGTATTCCCTGCGGCTCAATTCCTCCGCCGGACTTGACCTCATTAGTCTTGTGGCCACAGCTAGCGCAAACAGTGGCCATAATGACCACCTCCTTGAAGTGCGGTATATTTGTCAGTTTCATGTTTGTTTCGCACGGTACTTGGCAGTTCGGACAATTGGTGGCAAACTGCAGTACTTCACCGTGAAGATTTTCAATTGGCCACTCATCCTCGGCAATGGGCTTCAATAGATGCTGCTCCTCGTGGTTTTGCTCGTACAGACCTGAAAAATTAGAAATATTTATATATTATGAGATAGACTTTAGTAACGCGAATATTTTCACAAAACACAACCGTTTCAGTAAAAATTACAAAATTTGATCAGGATACAATAGACAATACAGTTACACAATCAATGAGTTTTGTTGAGATACAACTTGTTTTTCATACTAAACTGATCATTTTTTGTGTGATCTTTGGCCTCGATTTTAACCAACTTGCAGATCGAATTATTCAGAAAGCCTTCTGGGTCTTACCGTGCAGGAGTCAGCGTTTTATATATACATATTTATTAAGTTATTCTTTAGAATCAACCCACCTAATAGTTGGTTTTGCTCTTGGGAACGTGTAAAGTGCGAAGTTTTTAGCTGATGATCCGTGGCCGGCGCCAAGGGATTCTCAATAAAGCTATTGCCAGATATGTCTTCAAGTAGCAGGTGAAATGGAGTCTTCAGCTCCTTCAGTTCGCGCAAGCGATCGATGTAGGCATCTATAGATTCTGCCTCGGCGGGATGATCAATGCGACGCTTTTCCTGATCCTGCGACAAACCGGCAATAGTTCGTTCAATGATGCCCTCCACAGTGGTGACCTCGCCTTTTTGCGACTGCACAGGAATTTCCAGCTCCACCTCTGGTATGTTAACACTGGAATTATCTGAGCGCACAACGCGTCGGTTCAAGTCCAATGCATTTAGCACGTTCAGTTCGATGCGTACGCCACTTTTTTGAATCTCCGATGCCGACTGCATTTCATTGTTCGCATAGCCGCAGTTCTCACATTTGAAGGACATTAGCACAACCTCGCGGAAGAAGGGTATTCTGGTGGGCAACAGGCGAGTAGTGCCCGATTGGAAACATCGCATGCATGCCGATTCAATTTCGACAACTTCCACCGCCTGTTCGGCATTGATATCTTGGAAGATGGGTTCTTGCTGTGCCGTCGTTGTGGCAGCTCCATCGGCTCCTTTCTGCACAACAGATGTGCTCTCTACGCTGGACATGTTTTGTATTGTTGTTTTGTAATATTTGCAAATTAAATTGGTTTTGCCGCAAACAACGTGCAATTAATCAGTGCTCTCGATTCTCGATTGTTCTAACATACTTACTCAGGCAGTGTTGGGTAATTGTGAAATACTTTCATAAATACCTGTTATGTTAAGCAAAACAGTAATAAATATCGAAAGTATTTAATATTTATTTTATATTTTTAAAAATAAAAAAAATAAATACTTATTACTTTCATCTGCCAAACCTGACATGACAGATAACTCTACACCAATACATATCAAATTGACATTAAATTATGTGACTTGACAACAGAGATGTGATTATTTGTGTCCAATGATGAAAATCTATTTATTTTGTATTTTTGCAGACTGCAATTTTTGTTTTGCATTCAACATTCAAATTTCGATTTCGCGACAATGTATGTATATCGTTCAAGCTATCGTGAAATCATTTTTATCGATGCGATGTGCTATAAGCCAACACTAATCGAGAGAAACAGCAGCGGCGGCCAGCAGTGCTGTGTGTGTGTGTGTGCGTGTGCGCGACGAAAAAGTATAAATCGTAACGAGCAGAAGAAAAAAACGTGTGAAAATTTATAGAAAGGTATTGCAATAGAATAATTAACAAAATGTCTATCGTATTGCCAAACTGCATTAGACGCAGAGACATTTGAAGGACTTTCTGTTTATGCGTGTGTGTGCCTTCTATGCATGAGTTGTGTGTGTGACCAGCAGCACCTGGGCGGTAGAGTGGAAATTTTGCGTTCAAGGACAACAGAACGACAGTGGCCACAGCTGCAAGTGTGTACAGTGTGATGTCCTTACCCCCAACCCCTCCCACCTTTGGCCAGTCGAATTCTAGATGTTCTCCTCGGCATGCCAAGACACTCGCCCATATTTGCCCAGGCTCACGAACTATATGCAGCTCAAAGTACCGACTTTTAAAAGAGCGGGCGCGTTTTTTCCGTTCAGTTTCCGTTCTGCTGCAAAACCCAATTGTTGTACAGTTACAAATAAAGCTCAACAACATTGATATGCAGGGCAGCAATTGAAGATACAGATAGTGTAAAAGAGCGCATTTTAAAATAGAACTTTTCACATATTTTAATAGAAATTTAATTTTCAAAGAAATCAACGTATGTACGTATGTGTGTGTGTATATATATATTTTTATATGTGTGTGTGGGGTTGCCAATGTTTTTTTTCGCGCAGAGCGAGCATGCGCATACCATCACATGTGCGCGACGCTCTCGCTCTCTCACCCGCAAGAGAGATGCGATGTCGCGCAACGAGAACAAACGTTTGAAATAGCTGCATACATGTGTACATTCATACGTAAAGAAATGAACAGAACGGGAGAATGCAAAATTAAAAAAGAGAAAAAAAACAACAGCTGCGCAGATTTGACAAAGTCGAATTGTCAGTGATAAGGAAGGGGGTGGGGGGACATCTTTCTGATGCCCATTTCCAATTGCACGGGGCGCGTAGTCGACAGTCGCGCACAGATTCTCGTAAACAAAACGCTAGAAATTTGCGTACCACGTGTGTAGTTTGTATGCGTGCGTAAGTTTGTGTGCGCGAGTCTAAACATACATACATAAATAAATATATCTACGAATGAAGTAGATACGCGTATTTATGTACTTACATTGTTGCAATTGTTTTTGTGCAACTGATTTGTTGTTGTGGTTAGTTTATTACCGTTTCTATTTTTTCCCTGTGTTTTGAAAGCTACTAATCAACATTTAAATTTACGGCACATCCGCTGCTGGCATTAGTCAAACCCGCGTGTGCTTATGTAAATACATATGTATGTATGTACATGTCTATATATGTACAAATGTTCTTTAAGCATGTAGATTTTTTAATGGAACGAATTAGTTGGGAGATACTCTGTGTGTTTCATATGTATGTATGTATAATTTAAAGTCGCATACGCTTGCTCAAGGATTTTGGCGTAACGTCCTTGCGAGAAAGATGTACAAATTTGCCCATTAAGGGAAAAATACAAGTTGATTTTGTTGCAACGACATTGGCTTCAAATTGTAAATATGTATGAGCATAAACATACACACGCACATACACTATGTGCTGCAGCGGTGTCGACGCAGGCGCCTGCGCCGGTACGTGATTCGCAATTTCTACGCGTATAAGTGTATATGCGATGTTCGTATATACATATATTCGTGTATCGATGGCACGTGCGTGAAGAATCGATTCACGTTTATTTCAAATTCACCTACGATTTCTAACAACCAGATCGATAACGTATTGATATAACTTATCGCTCTGTCAAACAACCAATTTATCGGACGCGGGTCTGCAAAGGGCAGCATCCAACAGCTTGGGCTTTGATCATGATCTCTATATAATTTCTATATAAATTGTTTTAAAGGTGCTAATGTGAACAATGTATTAAATAGACGATTATTAGCTTCAACTTTTATGTCTATGTGCGAATACTTTTCTTTGCTGAAACGCATTCGTTAGGTGGAAGCTAAGCTTATTTTATGTGTACAATAAGTAAGACGTCCTTTCCTCATCCCTCCTAATATGAAAAATTGTCCCTGTTGCCAGACCTTGGGGACTCGGTTTACTTTTATTATTTATGTGGATGCACACATGCCTACATGTAAATTAGAGATGAGAGATATGGAAATATTACAATAACAGTGACCGTATATTTAAATTCATAATGCAAACATAAAATAAACAACTGTTTACATATACGGATCATTTGTGACAATGCAAATTCTAAGGAATATTTTGCACATATTACATTTTGCAAAGTTCTCTTAGTTCCAAATTTCTCATTTGTCTTTTAAAACGAAAACTAAGTTAATGATTTCACAGGGAGAAAATATCATGTAGTGACACAATATTATCCAATGATTTTGTCACCGTTGCTTGAGATATTTTGTCCCTGTGATATTTTAATAGTGACAGTTATTTTATAATACCTATTGCAAGTAACAGTGTTGTAAATATCGCTCAGCACTGTTGTATATGTGTGTTTGTAGTGCGCAATCCTTAAACTTTTACTGGCAATTTTAAAAGTAAAATAGGACACTTCTACTTTTAAAACGAAAACACAAATTGTTCCTATTATGGTTCCCCAAAGTATGCTGCATTAATGTGCAATGTGAGACTCGGATGCTCTGTATGTTGCATAAACAACAGGGGCTGTGGCATTTAGATAATTTTCCTTGACACCCAGTTGCCTTTCTCCCTCCCACACCTGACCCTGAGTGAATGAGTTGTTGTGACAAACATTTCATCATTTACTTTAGTGCCAACAGCATTTTGACTATGTTTTTCGTATAGTTTTATTCTCTCATTTGAAAGTCTCGTGATAGGCGTGTCGTCGTTTTAGTGTTTTATTTTTTTTTAAGTCGGTTCGCGTAGTTTTAGGTACTTTGAAATCGCGTTCGTTTATTGTTGCAGATAATTTAAATTAACGTAATAGACAATGGCCATGTTTGGTCAGTTAAACCGTATAAGCCGTTAAGTTCTAGTAAATAGTTGTTTTATTTTCTTTATTAATAACTGGTTATTTACGCAACGTTCTGTGTCTTTTGATACGTTTTTATTTGTGCAGAACGACGCAATCATCCTTCGTCTATTGTCGTTGTCGTCTTTCGTCATTCGTTCACTCTTCAGATAAAACAACTACAACAGCCATAACAAGAACAACACGCAAGTCATTACTTTAACGGAACCTCTAACGGATCGCAACCAACATCACAGAGAATAGCAAAAGGAGAAGATCAAACTTACCGAGCAGAGAATAACAAAATGCTTCGCGACGCGTAAAAAGTAAAAGAGGAGCGCCGAAAGCAAACTGCAAACAGACTGTGCTTGTCTCTGTGTGTGTGGGCGTTCTGTGTGCGTGAGTATATGGATATTTGAGTAGAGCAGCGAGCGAGCGCGCACTCTCTCCCTCATTGACTCGTGTAGCTTGACTGATTGTTGCGTCGGTGTGCTCTGATGTTTGTGTGCTTATTTGTTTTTGGGTGTGTGTGTGTGTGAGTGCAGAAGCAGCAACAACTGAAGAGAATCAATTACAAACGGAGACTCTCACTCACTCTCACGTATCTCTCTTGTGCAATTGGCATGGCTGCGAAAAGCAATAGCAACAACAACAATAAAGATATGCAGCTATAAGAAGAATTATAGTAAAGTAAGCGCAAAGGATTTGAAACCAAAAATATAAAAATAACATCAACTCGCTTAATTATTAGGAACAGCACAAGAAATAATAGAGAGAATTGCGAATAACAAAGTTGAATTTTTAAAATTGCGAGAAAAAAACCTCTTCCCACCCCCCATAAAAAGGACAAAAGAAAATAAAGTTAAAAATAAGCGCAGATTGTTTGGTAAGATGAGCAGTCTGTTGGATGAGCTCGTCCAGACGCTGTCGCCAGCGACAATCGATGACCAACAGCAGCAGCAACAACAACAACAACGCACATTGCTAGGAACGTCACTATGCGATGATTCGAATGTATCGATGGTGTTGGAGGACACGGATGTGAGCAACACCAGCAGCAGTAGCAGCACCAGCAGCACATCCAGCACCAGCAGCAGCTGTAGCAATGGCTCTGGGACGGATACGGATACTGGCAAAGGGAGCAGCACCCTTGGCAGCATTGATGTCGCTAGCGTAAGTTCGTCTAGCATTGGTTCGGCTGCATCGATTACATCATCGGTATCAACGACCGCACCATCAACGGCCAATTCATCTGGTCTTGGCCTGGTGGTCGATGTGGACAGCAACATTGGTAGCAGCCAGGAGCTGAGCCATGGCTATGACGCCAAAAGCGTTACAGAACTCGATTCGCTGGAGGATACATGTGGCTCCATGCTTAAGGATGCCGACAAGGTCTGCAAGTTGTGCAGGTGAGTAACAATACTAATCAAACTATCGATAGATAAAACTCATCCTTAGTATCGATAATCCTACGATTCTTTGATCATCATCAAACTTTAGTCAGTATTAGATTTATAAACATCTATCGAAATACATTTATATACATTTCGTTAAAATGAACTAAATCAGTGGACGGAAATATCCTTTTTCACACTGATTTGATTTAGTTTCGTGAACAGGTGGCAATTTGAACGGAACAGCTGACTGACAAATGAGAAATAAAAAAGGGACAAATGTTTGGTCAATTATTCTTAAACTTTTTTTCTTGCTCTTATGCTCATTGCTTATTGAGATTTTTGTGTTCATATAGAGGGATAGAGGGACATGGCTATAAATACATCGATAAGTAATATTATCCAATATCTTCTCGTCACAAAAGTATTTATATATATTTCGGTTAGAGTAAAAAAATGAGTAAATCAAAGCAAAAAAACATAGTCCCGCTGTTATACATTTTTACCGGCAATTGGATTAAAAAACCTAGATTTGGCAAAAAAAAAATGGTCTGTTGTACACTATGGTGTACTAGATTTAAAGGCAGTTATCGAAATAGGTAGAATGTGTCCAGTCGATGTAGGTTTATAGATAACTACACCAGAACAATCGAAACCAAATCGATTAAGATGGAGATTCTTGTAGCTACTACAAATAGTGATACTATCGATGATGTCATCGATAAGTCGACAGCCAGTAAATGCAAGTGTATAATATATTTCTCTCTATCGGAAAAAAAATAAACGAAACCAAATCGTTATAAAAAGCGACTATAGATTTTGATGAAACCGATAAAGATTAAGATTCTTGTAGCTACTACAAATATTGATACTATCGATGATGTTATCGATAAGTCGACAGCCAGTAAATGCAATTGTATAATATTTTTCTCGCTATTGTAGTTCGCGTTTGGTTATGCCGCGCATTCTCTCCTGTTTGCACGTATTTTGTGAGGATTGCCTATTGAATTTGCTGGCAAGCAAGGATGCCGTATCCGCCAGTTCGCCGGCAGCCTCACTCTCATCGGCGGCCAGCTGCTCATCGGCATCGTTTGATGGAAGCGAGCATCGATTGCATTCCTTATTGGAATGTCCCGTTTGCAAGCAACAGACGCAATTGGACAACAAGGGCGTTAAGGGTCTGACGTGCGACTATATTGTGACCAATATATTGGATCTATCCAATCTCGAATCTGAGCACATACCGTGCACATCATGCAAAAGCAAGGAGGAGGCAATCTCCCGTTGCAATGATTGCGCCAATTTCCTATGCAATGGCTGCGATAATGCGCATAAATATATGCGATGCTTTGAAAATCATCAAGTGGTCCGCATCGAGGATCTGCAGAAGAACGAACAGAATGATAAGCTCATCATACACAAGCCCATCTGTTGTCGTCAGCACATTAACGAGAATCTCAAGTACTATTGCTTTACGTGCCAGGTGCCCACTTGCAATGATTGCCTGCTAAGTGATCACAAGGGCAACGATCATCACTATGAGACGGCAAACATTGCCGAGCAAGCGGTTCGCGCCGATATGGATCAGATCATTAATGATACAATGAAGAAGGCAGAATACTGTAACGATGCTGGCGGTAATCTAAGCAGCGCTTTAACCGAACTCCAATCCCAGCACGACAATGTGCGACAACAGATTGACGATGCTTACAAGACATACAAACGAATGATTGAGCTAATCCGTGATCAAATGCTTGCCGAATTGGGACGTTTGCATTCGGAACGAGAGCTTAAGATCATGGATCTAATGCAAAGCCTTGAGAACAATATGGGAAGATTGCAGCAGGCGGCACAGTTCGGTCAACGTGCCATTGACAAGGCCAATGCTGTAGAGTTCCTACTACTTAAGCCAGTGATTAGTGCCCAGTGCACATATCTCATGGAGCAGACTCCCCAAAGTGATGCCAACTATCAGCTGCAGTTTGAGTGCATGCCAGAGAAGTTTGAGCGTTTTGCTCGCGAAATGTTTGGCAAGTTCCGCACCGAATCAACAAAGACAAGTGGATCATCGGGATCAGCAATAGCGGCAGGTAACATGTTGCCCACATCGACGCCATCACCGACGGCCACGCCCAAGCAACGATCACCGCCACCGTCAAACCTGGCACCTGGTTGTCATGGCGTTGGTCTATTGCCCACTGGAGGACGCGGTCTTTCTGGTGCCGGAAACGGTGCCAGCAGCAGCTCCGTGCAAGGACGTCTTAGCTCAGCCGCGGTATTTAGTCCTTTATCATTGCCATCATCGCTGCAGAGCTCATTCGATGGCGACACCTCGGTGATGACCAACTTTTCAATGATGAGCACATTGCCACCAGATTCACCGCCACAGATGCAGCCACCACTTCAGCAACAGCAGCAACAACAACAGCAGCAGCAACAGCAGGCGTTGCAACAGGTGCAACAGCAGCAGCAGCAACAACAGCAGCAACAGCAGCAGCAACAGCAGCAGCAACAGCAGCAGCAACAGCAGCAGCAACAGCAGCAGCAACAGCAGCAGCAACAGCAGCAGCAACAACAACAGAAGCAGCAACAGGTTATGCATCAACAGCCACAATTGCTGCCAGTGGCACAACAAATTGCCCAGCTGGTGACGCCCCAAGGCATTGTCCAGGTGCAACAATCGAGCGGACATGTTAATCTCAATACTGGTCCAAATAATGCAACTGTTGGCATGGGTCTAAGCGGCCTTAATGGTTTGGGCATGAACGCTGGCGGTCCGCCCACTCCATTCAGCATGCTCGAGTATAATCTTTCGCGTTTGGCCAGTCTCACTGAGAATATTCCGGATACTCTGAATGATGCTTTAAGCGTTGGCAATACAAATGCAGGTGCTGTTGCCTCTGCTGCCGGCGCCGGCGGCTCGTCATCCCATCATCAGCAGGCGGTCATACCTGCATCGGCCGTAACGCCCACCCAGCCCATCACTTTGGCTGACATTCTGTCCGGGGATCAACGTGCGCTCAACAATCTTCAAGCTCTTGCAAAGCTGGGACTCAACAACAATGGTAAGTTACAATTTTGGCAAATCTATCCTAGCTTTCAAGTCCTGCTTTCTGCTCCTGGTTTGCACACTATTCACATGTTTATATATTGGGTTTTTTTTTAAGAAACCAGTCAAAATGTAACATAGAGACAAACCTTCAGTAAAACAATGCCCTTCGGATGATAAGTAATTGTAATTGGACAAAGTAAAAAAAAACTATTTTTTGGAATGCAAATACTTTTATTTTTCAACACAATTTCCTTGTAGTGCAATGCACTTCATCTAATGGACCTCAACGTTTTAATTGATTCACTCAAATAGTAAGTCTCCTCAAGGACCTCAAACTCAATTATTCTCAATAATAGTCGCAGGGGGTTGCCTGGAGAATATGGGGATTGCGGAACCAATTCGTTGCCCGATTCAGATAGTTTTTCCAAGCCAACTGCGCTCTTTGCCCTTCTCAATGTGAATTATTCCACGGCTAACGCAATTAACCATTTGATTCGCCAGGAGAAATCTATTGTTTCGATTGTTGCTCATTATTTGGTGTGCAATGATATGTCCGAGTTTTATCTAGCTACGAAATGGCGAAAAAAATACATTTATTGTCGACTGTGAAGAAACGCAGCACCCACATTTCATACAGCTTTTTATACAGGTGCCCATTGAAAATGGTCAAAAAGGGTATAATGGTTTTGTGCAATGTATGTAACAGGCAGAAGGAAGCATCTCCGACCCTATAAAGTATATATATTCTTGATCAGCATCAATAGCCGAGTCGATTGAGCCATGTCCGTCTGTCTGTCCCTCTGTTTGAGTCAAAGGATCTCAGAGACTATAAAAGCTAGAGACTTCAAATTTGGTATGAAGGTTGCTGGATAGCGGGCGCAAATCAAGTTTGTTTTAAATTTTAGATGCCACGCCTCTTTCGCCTGCCAATTGCAAAAAACTATTATCAGATGCGATCTTTAATAAAAACACTTCTTATTAAACAGGAAGATAAGAAGTAAGCCAATTTAATGACCCTGAAGTTTTAAAGCGAATGACTATTAAATAGAGAAGATATTTGAAATTTGCTTTTAATTCACATAAATCAAAATCATAGACATAGGCAAGTGCGAGCGAGATAGCATATGCACATTTGCTTGTGCAAAAACATAACAGTGAGCACGTGTACGAAGAGTGCGAACGCAAATACGAGCGATAGGCAAAATTATCGATATCAATTGGCTACAATTTCTATCCTATTTTAATATATTAACATGGTTTAAGTTAATACATATTTACGATTGTGTTAAAATATATGTATGTAGATATTAGTATGCATTGCAAAAGGCGATATGTATAAATGCCACTTTATAATTTTGCACCTCGACACCTCGACGACAGATCATTTTACAACACTGAAATCTCTGAATTTATAATAATTATTATGTTTAATAATAAGCTAGTAAGCTCGCACATATGTTCAATAGGTTTTCAATTATTATCATTGTATTCAAATGCTTAACAAATCCTGCAAAAAGAATCACAAATAACAGCTGATTTCGATGATTAAGAGTGGGAGAGATTATTTGGTGTTGCCGGACTTCAACAAGCTGAGCAAATTTTAGTTGATGGCTACTCTTGGCATGAGCAACATCGATTTCAGCGATTACGATTACGATTTACTATTTTAATTAAATTAAATACAATTTATTCGATCGGACCACTATATCATATTGCTGTCATAGGAACGATCAGTCGAAAATAAACTTTTTTGTTGTTTGAAAGATCTCGACCAAACTAATAGGATATGCATTTGGGATGGTCCTATATATTCTAATAAAATTTGGTTAAAATCGGACCACTATATCATATAGCTGCCATAGGAACGATCAGTCCAAAATCAAGTTTTAGTATGATAAACTTTTTTGTTGTTTGAGGTGTCTCAACCAAACTAACAGAATACGCATTTGGGATGGTATTCTACATCCTGAACAAGTTTGGTTGAAATCTGATATCAAATAGCTGCCATAGGAACGAATTTTAAGATAAAGTACGAAAATTATTGTTGTTTTTAGAGATAAGTCAACCAAACTCACAGATTGAGAATTTGTAATTTGGTTTAAATCGGTTCACTAGATCACATAGATGTAATACGAACAATTAGTCAAAAAGTTAATGCCGCATCATCACACCTTAGGCGTGCCTAACGTAGCGCACCTACGTATGACCTATCGGAGAGCTAGGGCACAGGGTATTATACAGTCGAGCACACTCGACTGTAGCCGGCGACCCCTTGTTTTAATTCAAATAATTAAATAATAATAAATAAATAATTCCACTCGTTGACCCAAGATAATAATTGAGTCGGCAATTTCGTTCATAGTTCTGCCAAATACTTATAAGCCCACCTTCGAGACATTTATTTATAAAAAAACTATCCTAAGAGTTGTTGTTGAGATACTGGAGTTCCGTAGAGTTTTTTTTTTTGACTATCAGGATTCGCATATAAGAGCCATTAGTTTGAAAAATCGAAGCCGACAAATATCTGAATTATTTAGAAAATCTCAGATGCAAAAATTTTTTTTTTGGAACATTAATACAATTTTTTTTTATTATTTATATATAGTTTATAGGCAATAACTATAACTATGACTTCATGACTTTGTCAAGTTGTAATCCGAGTTAAATGAGTTAAAAGTATTAACGAAATTTATTATAAACTGGAAGTTGCTCGTCAATTCAGTCCAAGTCAGAGCTATTGATTTTGAAATATCTATTATTAAATATTTTAATTTTTGAAACGATTCCACTCTTATGTGTTGTTTCTTTCATAAAAGCTGGCCGACATTAAGCAATAAGCTCTAAATAAGCTGGTTTAAGAAAAGTTTTCTTTATAACAAGCCGGCTTAAAAATTTATTTTCGAAACGATTTTAGAATTGATTTGAAATGCAACATACTTTAAGCTTCGGTATATCGAAGAATTTATATATTTTTTCTTTTCTGGTTATATTTGTTTTTGTTTGACACTTTTGAGTTTTTCTTTTTGCAACAACCACCAACACACACTCGCAACTCCAAAACCGAAACCAAAATCAAAACCCAAACACAAACCACACCAACAATAATTCCAACCCCAAAAACACACTACCAAAAACAACAACACCACACAACAATACACAGATGAGCATCACGATTTGTTGTCGTCGAACGGAAGCTCAACGTGCCTTGATTATATTTTAACAGATTTCTGCATGCCGGCAGCAACATCGCCCAGCCTACAGACATTAAATCCAATTGTTGGCGGTGTCGAGGATATGGGCCTTAATAATTTCCATGCTGTTGCCCCACCTGGCACCACAAGTGTTGTAACTGGCCGCAACAAGGCCACGCCGATGCAGATACGTTGCAAATTTGGCTCATTGGGCACGGCTAAGGGACAATTTAATTCGCCACATGGCTTTTGCCTGGGCGTCGATGAGGAAATCATTGTTGCCGATACCAATAATCATCGAATTGAGGTCTTTGATAAAATGGGCGCACTCAAATTTCAGTTTGGCGTTGCCGGCAAAGAGGAGGGACAACTCTGGTATCCACGTAAAGTGGCCGTCATGCACAACAACGGGAAATTCGTAGTGTGCGATCGAGGAAATGAACGTTCTCGCATGCAAATCTTCTCCAAATGTGGACACTTTATGCGTAAAATCGCCATCAGGTCAGTTTATAATTTAACTAATAATAGTTATATTTTATAACAAATATCTTATAAATACATTTCTCATATTTAGATATATTGATATTGTGGCTGGACTGGCTGTCACCGCCAAAGGTCACATTGTGGCCGTCGATAGCGTCTCGCCGACCGTCTTTGTTATCTCCGAGGAGGGCGAACTCGTGCGTTGGTTTGATTGCAGTGATTATATGCGCGAACCCTCCGATATAGCCATAAGAGGTACGAAACCAAGATAGAAAAGTTATCTTATTCCAGCTTAAGCATAAATAGGACAATACCAAGCACACAATCTGAGATTTTGTTAAAGATACCTGAAAAAAAAATAATTTAGATTTTTGAACGATCATTCCAATTCAATATTTTAAATGAATTATTTAAATTTGTTCGGAATGTGAGAGCGACACCATTAGGGTGAAAAAGATAGTAAGGTCGATGCCTATGGACCTTTTAGGGTTTCAACACGATTGACTGTTTCGCATAGATCAGTTTCTGCCATGTGTACTTTAATGCGAAATAAAAAATCCAGTCAAACTTTTGGAATTCAAATTTTCTCTAACGCGAACTAAATCGAGTGGTAATAGCGTCTACTTTACGTAAAACAAAATATCATAGGTCGAAGTTTTTACAATTGAAGTTAGAGAATTACAATTTAGGGAAGCTCGACTTTCGGGGAAAGCGATTTTCAAGTACTTTAACTCATTAATATTTTGGACGATATATCAACAACTTGATTTTGTTTTGACGATTGTAACATTTTGTTTTTAAAACATGATCCATAATATGGATTTACATCACTATATTATATTTTGTTAATTTTTCAAAGAATTAATCAATGAAATCCGATTGAAGAAATGAATGAACGTGCTATTTACCTGTTTAAAGCAAGCATTAAAACTATGATTTATTTAAAAGTATCGTGAATTTTCTGTTTACAATTACATTTTCTTTAAATTTGTTTTTAAAAACTCGATTCATCATTTTAATTAACTACACTACATAATACCCTATGCAAGGGTAGAACTATTGCAATTTTCTTGTTATAACTTTTCCCTTCCCTTTAACAGACAACGATTTCTATGTATGTGACTTCAAGGGGCATTGTGTGGCCGTTTTCCAAGAAGATGGCACATTCCTCTATCGCATTGGCAACGAAAAAGTCACCTGCTTTCCAAATGGCATTGACATATCCAACGCTGGCGATGTACTGATCGGCGACTCACATGGCAATCGCTTTCATGTCGCCTGTTACTCACGTGAAGGCGCTCTTCAATCCGAGTTCGAGTGTCCACATGTTAAGGTTGGCAAATACTCTTAAGATCTCTTCTGTTATTTACATGATACAAGTTGCTTCATTTGTGTAGAAGTAGTAGTCCCTTTGGGATAAATATTTAAATTGTAAACATAATTTAAATTTTACTTTATATGCAGGTTTCACGTTGCTGTGGCCTCAAAATCACCTCCGAGGGCTATGTGGTCACATTGGCCAAGAACAATCATCATGTACTCGTCTTGAACACCCTCTATGTTCACTGATTGCAAATCAAAGCGCGCAACAATCGTCCAGCTGTCGATATGAACAAATATAATTATAAATACTCTTCAGGCAAGATTTACGGTTGTCGCAGGCAGCAACAGCAGCATCAACAAAAGCAGCAGCAACAATATCAACAGCAGCCTCAATAGCAGCAATATCATCATCAAAATTACGAACAACAGGAGCAACAAAATGGAGCAGCAGTTTATGCAACAATAAAATTCGAGCTTAATCGCCGACTTCTTATATCTAAAGCTCTCGACCCAATAGGCAAAAGAAAAATGAAAATTGAAAGCAAAGAAAACAAGAAAAAAAAATAATACAAATCAATTAAAAACACGAAACGATGGAAACGAGCGAATCAAATCTCGAACACACACATATAAATGAATATGAAAATCCTTTAGGAAAATTGTTGTGCTCCGTACAAGGAAGAACAACAAAAACAAACAAACAAGAAAATGCAACAATACTATTTTTGATCTCTAATTTAAAAGCAACAACAAAAACAAAAATCGATTAGCGCTACTAAAACAAAAACAACAAATCTATTAAACAAAGATGGGAGATGAAGATGCAACAAAAAACAACAACTTAGTGTGAAATTAAACAACAATGAAAAGAAAAACACGATAAACATAATTTCACATCTTTTCAACTCGTTTTAAGAATGAAAAAGAAAATGCTCTAATTTTATTTTTGTTTATATATATATTTTTTTCAATTACGTTCTTGTTAAAAGTTGTCCTTGAACACAACACGAAACACTCAATAACACAAAAGACACACTCATGCACACGACACACAATCACAACACAGTTCTACATGTTACTTATTATCTATGTATAGGCATATATATTGTTATATCGACCGATTAGCGTTTTGTGCATACCCTTCCAGAATCTTTTTGAACAAAAAAAAGCAAATATATTTTTTTTTACATACTAAGTGCATATATATATATATTTATATAAATATATATATTGATGTATATGTATATATGTATACGCATCCGTGTGTAAAACGTGCGCGTTTTGTGCACATTTCTCACAGTGGGTAGGAAAAACCATTTGGAAAAATTTTGTTAGCGTCGTATAGGCAATAGTTATCGACAACAATAATTGCATCAAAATACATATGAAGCCGAACATGTATTTTTTTTCGATTTTAAATGAAAAATTATTTTACTTACCGCTGCTTATATAAGGTGATATCTATATATACATATATACAATATATTTAATATCTTAAACATATATATATATGTGAAATCCTATGACTATATGACTTTGCCATATATATATATATATATATATATATATATATAACAACAAATGTAGAACTAAACACACAGCAAACAAACGACATACAAATTTGTATAAACTGTGTGCTTGCACTCATCTATGTAAATGTACGTACGAAAAACAACAATAAAAGCATGTATACGTGTGTGTTGTGTGCGCGATTGTGTGCGTGTTATATATGTTTTAATTGTCGCGTTGTGCGTGTGTTAGTAACAACAAGAAAATCGACATACAAACTAAGTTTAAGCTAAAAAACCAAACGACAAATGCAAATTATGCAATACATTAGGCCAACAAACTAAATAATTACAAAACAATACTAATAACAATACTGCGAAAGAAAGAAAAGAGAAGATAGATGAAATGAGAAGAAACCAAACAAATAACTATTTTTAAGTTCTATACATATATTTACAATGTTAAAACGATATTCCTTTTGCTTATATACATACAAACAAAACAAACAAAAAAAACAAACATATACATACATGTGCATATGCCCACATACATATATATATATGTGTATATACTCTGTACATAAATATATATAACATATAGCACATTTTGGGGCATGTGCCATTTCTTTCCCGTTGTAATACAATATATAAGGCTGGTTTACTCCCAAGACATTATTATTTTTTAAATAACATACATATATAAATGTAACTATTATGATTATTATATTATGACTATTATTATTATTATATTATGACTATTATTATTACTACTACTTTAAATAATTATGTTGTTCTTTATTCATTATAATTTTTGTGAATTTTGTATCATGTAAATGGCAATTTATTTTTTGACTATGTTCTAAGAAAAAATATTATAAACAAAAAAATTATGATAAAATATTTTAAGAGCAAAGCAACTTATTTTTTATAGGCTGTAAACACGTTTTATTATATACACCACACACACACAAACATACATACATACATACATATATACAAATGTATATGTATATAAAAAAGAAGCATACAAAAAAAAAACAAATTGAAATGAAACATTTTGTAAAATGTTTTTTTTTTTGTGTAATTACAAATTTATGTTAATTATATTTTTAGTTGAATAGATATATTTTTTTGTATAACAAAAAATGCTTTTTGTTGAGTGTGATTCGATTATCGCCGTTAAAGAGAAAATTTAAATGTGTTTCATATGAATAACTGTTTAATCTTGTCATTTTTTTTTAAATCTAGTTTTTATATTTTACGAATTATGTAATAATATGCTTATGTAGACTCTATATATGATACGTACGTTCGCTACATTGTTTTGACAAAATGATTAACGAAAAGCTCTAAACAATTTAAGCCACAAAATTGAATTTAAGCGGCAACGAATACAATTTTTTTAAATCGTATTTTAGTTATAATGCAATACGCAACAACATCAATCAGAACAATAACATAATTGTTTAATTTTTTATAATTTTGTTGAAAAAGAAAAAAACGTGTGAGGCTACACTTATTAATTACGGAAAACCAACAACAACTATAAAACAACTATTTAGATTAAGTTATGAAAACGCTTTTAATTGTCTTAATGTATTTTATATAATATTTTATTTTTTATTTTCCAAGCGACAATTAAGATTTTCGTTATTTGTTTTTTACAAATTAAAAGAGCAAAGTGAAAGATATAGAAAAAACCTCCCAAAGTTGTTGTCGAAGAAATGAAAGAAAAAGAAATGCAATTTTTTGTGAACAATTTGGCTGTTGAAATATAATTTTAGTTTATATGCGTAAACTACGTTATTTGTGAATCATTTTTGTTTGCATATTTAATTAAGATAATATCGTGTTATATCGTATACAATAATACTTAGACTATCTCCTTCCTCTCCCCTATCCCACACAAAAAGAACATAATATTTGTGCTTAGTGAATTTACTTAGATTTTTATGTTTTAAAGTTGTTTTCTTGTTTGTTGTCTTTGCCGCTGCATTACTACAAAAGATAATAATTATAATGATAATACAAATTAAAGAAAAAAAAAGTATTACAAAAAACACTACAAAAACTAAAGCAACAACAAAAGAAATACACAAAAGAGAAATATGCCAAACTTTGTTATTTTTGCCTTCTCCTTCGTTTGCGCCTTAAATAGTCAACACAGAAAATCTGTAAGAAAAACAAAAACTACTCTTTTAAAGCTGTTAAACATGTTTTTGAAGAATTCAAAATAATAATTGAAGAAATTAATGTTAAATTCTACTTTTTACATTTTGTTTCTAGTTATTATAAAAGTTTGCCTTCAAAAGAAAACACAAACAAAAAACAAAGAAAAAACGAAATTGTAATTCCACTCGCTTTTATTTTTAACATTTACATAATTATTTTGATTCTGTTTTTAGTTTGTTGTACACCAATGAAAATAAGCAAACGGCAAAAGAAATAATTTTTGTTCAAAACAAAATCACGTTTTTTAAGGTTAGTTTCAGAAACAAAAAAAAAAGCAAATGATATTAAGTAATTGAGATAATTTTTATTTAATGCGTCTTAAAACTTTTCCAAGAACAAAACTATAAAAAACTTGCAAACTAAAAAATAAAAAACACAAAGGAACGATAAATGAAAACTAATTAATTTCCTATTGCATACAAATTTATGAAAATATGTGCTTAAGTTTAAATAAAATTTACAATTTAGTTGAGATTATGAACTAAAACTTTTTACATAAATAGTTATATGTATATGCATAAAACGTCTAGCAAAAATATACATATGTAAGTTTAGCCAATGGCAAAGGCGACAGAGGAATGTTCGGACATTGGGCGTGGCACTGGACTTATTACACACACATAACAGACCAACACACACAAACTCACCAATTACTTAGGGCCAGAGTAACTAGTCAACAGCGCTAACGTCATAACTAAAAAAAAATTTATGTCTAACGTTACGTCAAACGCAACATCACAATATTATATCGTATCGTAATACGCTTATGTGTATGTTGAAATAACGTGTCGAGATAACATCAAACTACATCACTAAACGTAACAGAACGCAACATAACGTAAAATGTCGTCACGTTCCAATTAGCCAACTCGGTCAGCTTGTGCCAATGCTATTTTTGAGGCCGTCATTTTGTGGCTAAGCTGCAAAGAAGCAATTAAAAAAACAAAAACAAATAATGTAAACGAAGAAAAGGCATATTATTATTATTATAATTATATTATTATTTCTAATATAATAAAATTATGGAAAAACATGATTTGCTCCATTGTGTATAATGTGACAAACTGAACGCTTTCCATCTATTTTGGTTTATTATTTTTGTACTTTATTTATACTTTATAAAATTTGTGTTAATTTTTACTACTCAAGAAGAAAACTGTATACATACAAAAACAAATATACACATATATAAATATATATATACATATATATATATTTATATACATTATATACACTCTCAACGTCTCTCAGTCATCTTATTTGTAATTACTTTGTATAACATTTTGAATTGGAATCTACCAAAAACACCAAAAACTAAATGTAAAACAAAAAGAGAAATGAAAATAACAAGAAAACGAAAGAAAATCACATACTTGTAGGGAAAAGAAAATTTTAAGATGCTGCCAAAGATTTTTTTATATATACAACAAATGAAAAATAATTAAATGAAAGCAACAATTACTATGGTATAAATATTAACTTAAAAAAAAAACAATTATTGTACGACGGAGATAATGAAGCGTATTAATTTTGTTGATTAATAATTATAATACTTGTAATAATAAAGAAAAAACAAAATCATAAATGAAAATTTAAATGAATTTGTGTGAAACGAAGAATTTGCTCAGTAAGCAAAATAACAATTGGTAGCAGCGACTATACATACACATACACATACACACTAACTAACTAACTAAACTAACTAATTAAACTAATCACATTTAAATCGATTTCAATTGATAATCGATTAGCAAAAACAGCAGCAACAACAATAACAGAAGCAAAATTGTTAATAATTTGTTCCTCGATGCGACGCTTACAAAGAAAACCAAGCAAAACTTAGAAATATGGGAATATATAAAACAATTGCAATAAGTTTTAAAATGCATAAAACGTAAATCGTTGAGTTAGTTAAATGGATTAACAAAAAAAATCTAATATTTAATATAAAGAAAAGCATATAAACACTATACATATACAATATACATATTGAACCGGAAGTATAGTATATATACATAGACACATACATACAGACATATACATAGATACATATGCATAGATACATAAGCATACATATATATATATATATATATATATATATATATATATATATATATATATATATATATATATATATATATACATGTATATATGGCAAGATCGGCCAAGCAATCAGTCAGGTTTAACTACGCGACATTGCGTGGTTAAGTTATGTTAACTTACGCACTCACACACACATATATCATCAAATGCTTGTGTAGACACAGTGAACAACAATTTTGAATATTCTCTCCATTTACAACACTGGATATACCAACACACCCACCCCCATCCCTTCATTAAATAAAATAAATTGCCCAGTTGCGTATTTCATTTTTGTAGATTCTTGTATCATATTGTGCATTTAGTTAAATTTATTTATCGACTATAAACAAAATGTCAAACAAAATGATGTAAAACAAAAAACAAAACGCTTTATACATCAAATTATTTTAATATAAATATATATTGAAAAATATTGATAAAAAAAAAAACAAAAAACCAAAACATATATCTATATATATATACATATACAACATATACAAAATATTATGTATTTTATTTGAAATTTTTAAATGTATTAGAAAAAAAAACAAAATCGAAAAAAAAATTTGAAATGGAAAGTTGAAGCTCTACTCTTAACGAAAAAAAATAGTGAAATGATTGATAGATGATAAAATGACAAACGACAACTCACAGCAGACGACAAGTACACACGCAGTATGGCAGCAAGTCTATAGATAAAATATTTGGCACGCCCATTGGCTGAATTAAAGGCGTTAAGGCGCTATAAATGATGACAAATGATTATACATATACACATGATCTATATACATACATATACATAAAGAGAGTATACATAAATAGATGTAATAACAATAATGAGCAAAAGATAAACAATCTAGTGTACGTCAATTTTTTGATGATATTTTTCGCCTTATTATAGACAACAAATACAAAAACCAAAAACAAAAAATATATTAATATATATTATGGTTATTAAACAAAAATTAAATCGAAACAGAGTTGTATGCAATTTGTGGCATGTCTTGATGAAGCACCATGGTAGTAGGATCTTTTGGGATTTATTTAGATTTTGAAACTCAAAACATACCGAGAAGCAATCAATTAACAGTAAACTTAAAAATAACAAAAAAAACTATAAACCAAACACTTAAAAAAATAAGTAACAGAAAAAAATTGTAAACAAGTTGTGTAATCAAATGGATTTTTAGAATACCAGTGAGCAAATGATATAAGTAACGCGCCAAAACCGAGTGAATCAATTAAACACAAAAAAAAAAAAATAAAGAACTTGCCATTGAATGTAAAATTAAGCATAAATTAACAGTTGTAATTAGGGAATTCAAAAGAGCCTAAGCAGAAACAGAACACAGAGAACAAACTTCAACAGAATTCTAAACCTGTTTGATGCAGTTTTACTGCCCGCCTCATCCGTGTCCCCTGCAGTTTACATATTCCTGTTCCGAACGCCAATTTCGTCTTAATTTCACAGTGACAAGGTTGACAGTAACATTATACAAAAATAACTTAACTTTCTCTCTAAAATTGTGTCTTTATTGCTGTGAAATTTATGCGAAAGTGGATGACAAAATGGGGCTATTTAATTAAGATATATTAAGAGCAATACACCCTATAACAATGATAACAACAACAACAGAAACATATAGCTTCATGATCAGTATCCAGGAGACAACAATTGATTAGCCTTGTCTGTGGCCGTACAAGTTCCTTGAGTCGATTTAAATTATTAATATTATCTTTATTATAATAATTATTAATTTTAATATTCAAACGAATATTATATATTTATTTCGATTATTTTGTCTATACATATTTCGTACTTTTACAATTTGAAAACGTTTGGGTTTTATAAATTGAATTTAAAGAAAATTAAAATTAATGATGAATTATGAATTTATTTTTAATCTTAATTTTTAGATATTTCTATTATTATTTTTCTGAACATAATATACAAATTATTTCAATACAAAAAAGAAAACAAAACTAAAATAAAGTACAATGTTGATAGAATTGAGTTGTGTTCAGCTTATAGACAAACAAAAGAAATAAAAAAAATAGAAATGAAATTATGTATTAAAAAAAAATACATGCATAGTCATTATTTTAACGTTTTAATTCATTTTGTGTGTTTTTATTTATTATTATATTTAAATTTTTTGTAGGTCTGTATCTGTTTCAAATAAATTCCACTCCTAATAAGGTTTGTCGGAAAAGCCTTTTTTCAACGCCAAACAAAGTAGTCTGGAAATAAAAAACTCCATTTAAATAAAATCATCTGGACGTTTTTTAGGTGGTTTCTTTCATTTCGTGTCTGTTTTGTTTTATGTTCATTGAATGTAGAGTTAAAAAAAGTAATTATTGCCTGTGGAATTGCTGTGAAAGTGGAAAACGAAATCGGTAATTTTGATATAAAATATATTTCAGTTTTTATTCAACGGTGCCAATTGGTGTATTTGCAGCGATTAAGTGCAAGTTCATTTATGATATTGAACGGAGATTCCCAAAATCAAGAGCACGTCCGTAGCACTCGATAAATCATTTAACAGAAGCTTTTCATCAATTCCTATTGCTAAAAGAGTTCTCTTTACACTATTTTCTTTTCAGATACTTAATTTATATTACAGTCAAATTTTCGATTCTTTCAAAGATTTGCTGATAATCCGACTAACAAATTTGGCTAGTTTCTTGTACTTGTCCTTGAACTGAGTATATCAAACATGCGATTGATTTTCATTTTCTTAGACTTTTATTGGTTTTGCGAAAAGCTTTGTCCATGATATACGATATTAACGATTTTAAAAGAATAATAATATTTAATAATAATACTCGTAATAATAAAACTGCGAGTTGTTGTGTTAAATTTGCGTACATATCAGTGAGAATTATTTACACTACGCTAAATATATTTGGCATAATGTTTATAATGCTAAAACACGTTTATATAAAGATACCTTACATAAGATTGCAAATATGTAGATTGCTTTTCAATATTTTAACGATTAATTGATTGAACGCTCTAGTGACTGGTGTGCCCAAAAACACTTTTTGCTACATATACGTACATGCATATGTATATGTGTCTGTTTGTCTGCATGTGTGTGTGTGTGTGAGAGAGAGAGAGAGTGTGTGTGTGCAGTATCTGTGTCTGTCTGTATAGTTTATAATGTGAATGGGTTTTCAACAAGCTAATTAATCATTCACATACTAAACCTAGTGCCATGAACCGAAAACAATTATAATATTTATTAATGTTTCTTAATATAATGAGTTTTTTTTATAGTTTTAAAACAACAATTTTTGTTATTGTTTATTGCTAACTCTAACACGTGTAGTAGTAGAATCAGAGTTGAATCAATGAATATATTGCAATACAATTAATTATACAATGAATACCATGTCTTTCTGACTTAGAGATTAGAAGTTTCCAGTGTTGGAAATTACAAATAATAAACAACCGAAACCAAAACCGAAAACATATGAAAACCGAAGCAATTAGAAAGCTTTTATTTTTCTAGAATTTTAACGGAATCAACAACAACCACAAAAAGAAAAGGTTAAGAAAATGAAAGAACAAAACAACTAATAACTAAAAACTTCCTAATTTCTCTCAGTGTATTACACAAAATCTACATGCATATATACATATACATATACTTATTATTATATAGTATATACATATATCTATACACATGTAAACTAGTAGAAAAATAAAATCTACATATATAGTGCATACTTATACATACGTGCATATATGTCTACATATATGTATGTATTTAACTCTCGATTTACATACATAACAAAAAAACAACTAAATTTAACAAAACAAATAAAAACTTGTGCAAAATCGCAGCATGCAATTTAAATGTCTCTGGGTTGTTCAAAATAACAAAAAAAAAAAATAAATAAGAAAACAATTTTTACGTGTATGAAAAGCAAAATGAGATCCTAGAGAATAATATTATAAAATCTACATACATAACTTAAACTATCTACACACCTTAAACACAACACTCATAACAATACGTATACAATGCTACAATTGATAATAATTACAAAAAAATAACAAAAACAGAAATACCAAGTAATATTTAAGATTTGACCAAACCAAATGATAAATAATAATACTTAGCGCGCCTTGCTATGCGAACTCTTTAAAAAAAAAAAACAAATTGTAGCAAATACAGATGAAATATGTACTTAATTGTGGGAGGGAGGAAACTCCAAGTAGTCAAGTTTAGCAAATATGTATTTTACACTTCCACAAAAAAACCAAGCAAAAAACCACTTTGGCCATAATTTTTTGTATTAGCCATTATAACATTAATATCATGGGTAGTACCACAACTAAAAATATTATTAAAAAAGTACACTATAACTGGCAAACAACGATTACGATAAATGAACGTACAATGAGAGATCATATATATATATATAATATATATATATATATATATATATATATATATATATATATATATATATAGATCGGTATTTGATAGTATGATCACAGCTGTTGCAGCTGAATGGGAATAGGGAGGCCTATATCCAACTCCGGTTTGGTTATGGCTCTTAAAACAGAAACAAAATCAAATATCGCAATAATCGCGCGATAATGCACAGAAATACCAATAAGTTTTTAAGGAAAACAATTCCCTGTGTTGTCAAAGGCTTTAACAAAAACAAAAGAGAACAATTTGTAATTTAGCATAATGTTTTTGTTTTATTTCAATTTTTTGCTTAATATATTCATAAGCGTGCCTCACATTTTAAGCAAACTTTTGAGGTAGACGCCGCCGAAAATAATCAGACAGCAACAATATTTTTGGGCACCAAATATATATACATAAACATATATATCTATATATGGCATTATTATATATGTATTATATAGTATACATACATACTCGTAGATACTTCAACTATTTACTTAAGCGACAACCAAAAAATCAAGGCGAATTTTATGTGTGTGCTTAATGAAAACTCAAGAAAAATTAAAGGAAAAGTCCCAAAATAACATATGTATGTGTTACAATCTTAAACACATATTTAATGTCTAAAGTGGATTTTGTAGAGTTCGAGACGAGAAAAAAATAAATTTATTTAAAGCGCAAAGATTTTTCAATACAAAAGAAAAAAAGGAGAAAATCAGCGAAAAAACATATTATAATTAGAATGTTTTATGAATTATATACACCTTATATACATACAATACATACATAAATAATATATATGTACTTAGCATTAACTAAATATATACATATTTACATGCATAACTGTGTATTAACTAACAAATAAGATGTTGATAAATTTTATGTGTATTATTTATGATGTTGCATAGTTAAAGGAAATCCAAAAACAATCCCAAAAAGTTGCATAAACAAATAACAGTTCCAAATTTTAAAATCTTAAGTTTCATATAAAATGTCCATAGCATACATTTCGGGGACATTGAACAATTTTTTAAGGTCCACCTAAAATTATGCTACAGATATTTTGCATGGGATTTTGCGGCGAAATTGAAAGCATATGGATTATAGATGAAGAGCAAAATATGTGCATTACAATAAAAAAAATGTCACAAAAATCATGTATCTTATATTATATAATGCATCATAAAAAACTCGTATGAAATAATATGTATTCCTAGATCTGATATTCTTTATTGTTTTTTTTTGTATTCGAGAAAGAAGAAGAAATGCGAAACGTTTAGAACTCAAGAAGCTGCCTCAAAAATGTATGAATTAATAATAATTAAAATATATGTGTTATACAAATTAAATATCAATATATACAGATATGTGTATATAAGTATACTATATATACAAGAACATTCTTACTAGCTACTTGGAAAGTCACAAAACAAAAACAAAAAGCAAATGTGAACTTACAAAACACAACTGAACTAATCTTAAAAAAAAAAACATCGTAAAAAGCGAAATCATCATCATCAATGAATTTTAATGAGAAAAACACCAAAAGTTATTTGCCACAAAGGGACAAAAACAAAATGATTTAAAAAAAGATTAGTAAATTATTAAGACAAACATAAATATTTATATGTTTTGGATAATACCTATTATGTATTTTCACTGTTTGAGCAGCATTTAGTTATGTTTCACAAGGGTTATGATATAATCATGTTCCTCACACATATACAAACACATCGTACAGCTGTAGTTGTTTAACCCTTGTGAATGTTAATGTCATCTAATGCCGATAAACTGAATTTGAAGTTCCACACAAGCTTAAAAACTAATCGCATTGGCGATTGATATGATTTATGACGACTATGCGAGAGTATTACGAGTATGAATCATATGCATACAACTATTTACAAAACAACAACAACAGCCAGAACTAAAGAAACAACAACCTAACAACAACAAGTTATACCATTTTTGCTGACTGTACTCCTTAGGCTTTTTACACCTTTTACCATTTACATACATGTGTATATGCAATGGCAAATATCTTTCTGAATTTTGCATGCAAAACTTAAAATCAATCTACATGATAGATGTAAAGGCTTACTTACAGATGTAAGCTCGTAGAGTTACATATACATACATATATTCAAATATACATTAAATGCAATTTATTAAACTGCAATTCAATACGGGCTAGCGGTCATCCTATATACATACATACATATATGTATAGACATTTATATATGCACACCTCCAGTTGGATCAATGTGGTGCCACTGGCTTCTCATTCTAATGCCCAAAACTTGGTTTGCTGCCTACCCATTAATACACATACATACACACATGCATACATACTTATATACTTACTTAGATGTTATTATTTAAATCCCCCCGCCTGTGATAGTGTTAATAAATATTGTAAGAAACGGTCAAGTGCCCGGGGCCCATTTTTGTCATTTATACGATATGATGTAATGACATTTACCCGGTACTCTTATGAATATATTTCCAGCGTTTTTAGATTCATGTTTTCTTTTTGAAAAATTATTTAGGTAATTAATTTTTACAACAAAAGAAAAAAAAACAAGAAAGAAACCAAATATTAAGAAAAAAAAAAAAAACAAAAAAAAAGTACTAAATGGAAAACACACAAACATGTTTTTGACCATGATCAGACTAAATAGTTTTTTTTGTAGGATGTGTGTATTAAAATGTCAAATCATTTTGGGTTTTTCATATATGGAGTTATCGTGTTTAGAAATTATTCAAATATTGCAAGCAATTCAAAAATCATTTGCATTAAATGTTCTTCAACAGAATCTAAATCATTTAGTATATCTAATCGATATGACAATATTCTTTTGTGGTAATGCTTAAAAATTCTTCTAGCAACATATCTGACTCTTCTATGGGTATTATTACGACAGTGAAAGCTCAAGAACGCTAAACATCTGCACGGTTCCACAAATTTGCTGCGACGATTGATACCCAACCAAACCGAAACTTCACTTTGACCACACTTCAAAAGCTATAGAAATAGTCTTAAGCTCGCAGAGAATGAGTTGCGTTGGAAAGCGAGATTTTTAAAATTGAAAAAAGTCAATTCTCGCATAGTGTTTGTGTCCAGTCAAGGGAACGTGTAGGGCTCTAGAAACGTCAACTAAAAAATTGCTTACTTAATCGAGCATTTATTGTATTTCATAAATCTTAATTCGTACTCTCTATTCCTTTTTACCTCTTTCGCACACACATACCACATACAAAAAAAAGAAGTAAAACACATTTACAACAAATATTAAAAACTTTGAACCAATTAGGTATACAACAATAAAGCACAAAAGAACAACAAAGCATTCTAAATGGTAAAAGTATGTTTTAAAACAACAACAACAAACGAAAAGAACAACAACAATTTTGCCTAAGATAATAATATAACATTTACATTTTCATAAGTTATTCATCCGAATTCTTTAACAGTCAGAGGACAATATTTTATTGAATATTGTACAAGTAGCCTGAGAATTATAGAACAAGTCGTTGCATTTTGCGATCAGTTAAAGGAAATTAATAAGCAATAAATGGACTCCCCCTCACTTTCCCCCGTCCTCCATTCGCTCCTCCTAATAAGTTGATAACCTTAATAATTCTCAACTAGAAACATTTTTCGAAAATGGTTTCATTTTTATGTATGTATCTACACCATTTTAATGCAAATACCATCTCTATGGATATTTTAAAAAACAATTACGCTGAGAGATCGATAAGAAAACCAAGAGCAAAAAACCATTTGTTCGAATTTTCAGCCGCGAAAGTTAAGTAATATTTAAATATATTAAATAATTGATATACATACATTATAATAATAAAACATTATATACACAAATATATATATATATATATAGACCGTGCGTGTAATAACTAGAATCACATAATTCCATCCACTTTTGATATTTTAAATGAAAAGTAACATTATATAAACAATATAATAAGTAATAAACCAAAACGAAAAAAAATAATATATAAAAATATTTATTAATTCATATTAATTGAGATAAATATAGCGCAATGCAAGCATCTCAAGTATTTGAATGTTGTCTTAACTAAAAGTGTCATTCCTATAACAACAACCAGAACAATATCAACAGCAACAGCAACAACAACAACGACAGTAACAACAAAAACAAGAGAGAACTACAAGAGCAACACTCTTGTGCTTTTGCACGTGAGTGTGTTTTGAGAATTGAGAAGTTTTTTTAGCACATGCAAACACCTACACACGCATAAACACACACACACACACACACACATACACACACACACACATACACACACATACACACACATACACACACATACACACACACACACACACACACAGACACACCTAAAAATACTTATATACAATATGAAAAAGATATTTATTTTTACGTATATATAATGGCACCAAAATCCTTATTGTAGTAGTTGAAACAGTTACAACAAATTATAATGATATTTACACGTCATGAATAGTTATATGATATTGATATAAGCAACAACAAATAAACAAAACATTGCTTTAACAGTATATATGTATAAATTTATATATATATATATATATATATATATATATATATATTCAGAAATATATACATAAATATACCAAAAACAAATATACAATTATATATTTACGACTAATTAACTTGAGATAAAAAAAACAAAAATATTATACCACAAATCAGTAAAAACCTTTTCTAGAATGTTATGTCTTCCCTTTGAATCAATTAAATATATATATGTATAATAATACATAAATATGTAAAGAAAATAACACAAAAACCAAAACCAAATCGAATCATATTTGAAAAAATGTCACAAGAAGAAGAAAACAATGTGACCAAGTGAAATACTTAAAATGGAAACACTTAGAACATACTTTACATGTTGAACCTTCGAGGCTGGAGTATTAAGATGTACTCTTGAGTTCTAGTTAACTAAGTAAACTAACTATATTGAAACCTAAAAGAAAACATTTTAAAAATTTCCTAATTCGAATCCTGTTTCAATAGCAATAATAAACAATTAATAGCAATTAACGCAAAAGCCACAAAATTTACCTATTTGTACTATAGTTTGCAGGTAATTAACATATGACCTAAAACATAACACTTAAAAAATTAATTGTAACCTTAACACTAACATTAGCATTGTTCCAGTATCTGTTATACATAGTTAACATTTAAGTTCGTTTGACCAAAACAATAGTTGAACAAACAAAACAAAAGAAGGAAAGAAAATATGAACAAATTGAGCAACCATCTTTGAGAACTAAAGAACCTATCTGAAATTGTACTTTATATAGTATGAATTGTACTTATATATGAATACAGAATCTAATACAAATAATGTGAAAAAATAACACAAAATTAAAGTTATATATATGTACGTATATGTATATCTTTAAAAGCAGACTACTCAGTGCAACAGAAAAGACTAGAAATTGATTACCTGAACCTTGAGAACAAAGCTTGAGTTTTCTTATATTAATTTAAAAAATACGCAACAGCAACAAAAAAACAACACAAAATTAGAAGCATACACAAACAACCATACTAAAAGAAGTGCAGATAAGAAATTAATATTACTTATTATTAATTAATTAATTGAAAACTATTCTCTTTCCTTATTCCTAATTCGCAACAATTCCTGCTTTTAGAGTTTTTTAACAACAACAATAAAAAATTAATACAAAGTTCATACTTAGCGTACATTTTTGTAAGTTTTTGGAAATCTTGCGCTGCTTATACAGATCCCTTCTTTGAATGGTTGTGAGATTCGTAAGGATTTTTCACTAACGTTTAGCTAACAAAAGCAGACCAATACTTGACTCTTAACTGACTTAACCTATTTCCCCAAAATGGAAAACTTTCCGTTCCAAAATCTATTTCACATTTAAGTAACTACGACAATGTAAACGAAGAACGAAACGCTTACTTCGGCTAGCCGAAGACCAAATACCCTTGCGAAAAGTATTCAAATAAAGATTTTAGGATTAAAAAGAATCCAATAAACTTATTAAATATCTGTTCTGCAAGGATAATTGAAAATTCATAAGATTAACTTGAAGAAGAGGATGATAAAAATGATAAAGTAGACGATGTAATTGTGTACTCAATTCGTGTGCCCTCCTTGAATATTTTATATTGATATGTTTTGTACACATTTGTATGTATAAATAGTACATACAAGATGACTTAAGATTAGATTGTGCTACGTGTAATAATGGTGTTTTTCTGATATCCCACACTCACACACACACACACACACCCACACACACACACACAGACACACACACACATACATGCATACGTACTTATAGAAAGCATATAAGTATATTTACAAGAAATTTATTAAGTAAAGAAACTTTAAAATTTAACATGTCCTAGATTGTTTGCTCATCGTTTTTAAGTGTATCGATCTATATGAATGGAATATATGGTCTATATAAATAACAACAACAACTATAGCTAATTGTGTGTATTTACATATTAAAGTTTACAACCGCAGTTATGATAAATGCGTACGTTTATCTATAGCATTTTTAAAACCTTTTCGTATTATAGAGTGACCCAAAAAATTCCACATAAAATATTTATTGAAGGAAAAAAAACATAAAACAAATATGAGACAGAAGCAACTACAGTGAGATATTTCTGTTTTTATAACAAGAGTTTAACCATTGCAATCAGGTACTGAAATCAAAATTTTGTATTAAACAATTATATGAAATATTAATAATAATTGTATTATTTATCGCTCCTTATCGATTTTAGTTAACAACAAGTACACAATAAATAATGCAGTTACTTACATAATAGCAAAAACCAACACTCTTTTCTCCATAATTTTAAAACAATTATAACTTAAATGTTGGAAATTAAACGCAAAAGTGAAAATATGCTATATACATACATATATTATATATAATAATATAAGAATTATTATATTTTTTCTGGCAAATGCTAGAATACTTACTACTCGTATGTACTAATTGACTAAAACAGCGAGCATGATGTTTGGCTAAATTGAGGTTAATAAGATTTCAGGAACACAAAACGATTCATTTACACACCGACATGTTTTTATCGTTGTGTGGTGATACGACATGCTTACATTTACTTATACATATATATTATATAAATTTATACTATATATTTTACATACATATACGTACATCACATACATACATACGTGCATACATACCTACAAATATTTATTAGCTAATATGCTAGGTAGCTGCAAAAAAAAGCAAAAAAAAATTAAAAACAATGTCCAGACGTTCAACGAAACCAAATGCAATATTTAATTATACAACTACATACATATATTTTACAATTTATTTATATACATATGTATACATCATAGGTTATGACATATGCTACATCATTTTTGCATAAGCCAATAAATTGTTTGTTACATTTTTGAACATTTTTTCTTTACCAAAAAAGCTCACACTACTAACAAGAAGAAAAATTACAAAAAAAAAATATATATATAATGAAAAAAATGAGAAATACAAAAAAAAATATACCACGTTGCGCCAAAAAAAAAAAACAAAAAAATCACAATTTATATATACATTTATCAAAGTCAAAGTTGGTATTAGTACGAATAACTATAGCATATAAAAATAATTGATTAGCATAAGAAAAGACCAAAAAAGAACCGAAATGTTTACCGATAATATTTGACATAATAACTGTGTAGATCCTGATGGAAGTGGTTCAAGGATCGATTGAGCAAGAACAAAATAGCCTTACCAAGATCACTTCACACTTTTAGATAACATCAAGCATAAAACACATCTGTTACCAATGATTCCATCTTATTTTTTAAAAATACCAAATTTAAAATACTAGCAAAGAGTTGACATAGACGACAAACCTTATTGATAAAGTCGAAATCCATATTTTTACAGTACTCAGAGACAATTTTGAGGCAGTTTTTAAATACAGATATTATTACCTTAATACCAACTATTACGCATATAATAATGAAACGATTATGGCATATGACGAAAAAATAATGAAATTGAAATGCATAACGCTTCCGACAATAAGCTTTGGCCACACTAAAGTATAATAATATAAAAATAATAATAATAACCAAAAAAAAGAAGAAAAATTAAAAAACATTTTTGTTTTACAAGCAAGTTTTTTGCGTTAAACACAAAAACACCTAAAGCAAATGCTTATGATACTAAGAGAATAAAAATAAGAAGGTACGTTTGCCCAATTCAATACATATACTCATATGTTGGTACATGGGGTATTTACTGTACACATATTTTCGGAGTTGAATTAAGACATAAATAAAAATAATAATAACATCAATATAAAGGAAATGTACTTATTTTCATTACACGCATTTGAAGCGAACATATCAAAAAACAAAAATTATAGCATATAAATATATAAAAGAAAAAAAATTACAAAATCTTATTCAATTGCGGTATCATAGTGAACTTGTGACAATTGACAGTTGATTGTTTAGCTCTAGTAATCGAATAATACTAAACAACTACTAAAAATTGTAAGCGAACACTATTTGCAGTTCTTGGTAAACATTTAAATGGCGTCACACCATAGCAAGCAATAGATATTCTACACATGGCAATATAACAGTGGTCATGCATGTACTTATATGAATTAAACCAAAACAAGCAAATAACAAAACAACAACAAAAATTATGTATACACAGAAAATAAACATAAATATATACATATTGCTACAAAAAAAGGGGGAAAAACAAAGTACGAAAGTTCTTTAGCCGTTTCATCATTTAAAGTTGACAAAAAATATTTACACGCGCATTTAATGGCAAACATGGAATGCAAATATATTAAAATGAGATACCAGATCATCAAATCAAACATATTATATATGAAAAACAGAAAAACTGAAATTAAATAACTATGAATATTTTTTGCTGTGTCTTAGTCCATGTGTCGTAACGAATTTATTGAACTTAATATATGAAACTGAACAAAACAAAAAAAAAATAAAAAAAAATATAAAAGATGCATTGAAACAACATTGTACGATTTTAAGTTGTTTTTTAATGTAAGCAAAAAACAAAAACTAAAAACAAAACAGGCAACAATATTTCTACAAAGTTAAGCACAAATTTTTTCAACTACGAAATTGCCTTTTACTTGTATTTTATTTTTTACTACTTACTAAATATAATGACAATTTTAAAAATTAATAATATTTAAAAGAAAACTACGCTGAATTCATTTGAATATTTTGCAAAATTGCGCCTAAACACTGTGACTAATATAATAAAAAAAACTAAATAAATCCAAAAAAGGAAAGCTCCACTTAAATTATTTAACAAAGTACTAACTTTACATAAAGTTATTAAAACTTGAGGAAAGTAAATGCATAAGGCGCAAGATATACATTCGTATGTATATCTGTGGCAAAATATGTGTACTTAACTAAACACACAGATACGCCTCTAGACAGAACACACACACAAACAATTGTTGGTACATACATTCTACATATGTACGGCTAAGTACGCTGAGCTGTTACGGCATTTGGCCAGCAGATACACATAAAACCCAAGAATTCGACACATGCGTATATGAATATATACAGCTACATATATTGAGGCTATATAGAGGCTATATATACAAATGTGTGTGTACAAACAAGTACGAGTAGTAACCGTTTATAAATTAAAACCATCAACTTTTATTAATATATACACAAGCACTTAAATAAGTATATATATATAAATATATATATATATATGCGAATATATATATATTTATGTATATTTATCGGATATTTGATGAATGCAAAATAAGGAAACAAAAACAACAGCAATTTACTTATATGAAAAAAACAGTTTCTTTCATGTAATTCGCGAAATGCAAAAAGAAAATTGAAGAATAAACAAAGAACAACAAACTAAAACAACCAACTAACTAACAAAAACGAGAAAGAAAACAAGGAAGTATAAAATAATTTAAAATATACAATATATGTATATACACATGTTTAAATACTTAATAAAATACAAACGATTTATAAATATATATAAATATATAATAACATATAAATGAATATATTTATATATATATATATAATACTTATATATGCATATATACATACCACTACATAGTTTAAATGTTTATTTATTGTATTTGAACAAACTAAATAATTAAAAAATCAAATTTAAATAAAAGTAATAAAAAATCAATGGATTTTTAATTAGTTGGATTTTACAGGGTATTAAATTTCTTTATATGACTAAATATGCTTAATTGTGTAGGTGTTCCTCTCTCAGTCTTTTTCAATTAAATTTGCACTAACTTTAAGTGTAGAAGGCTAAAAGCACTCTTTAGATAAATATTTTTCAGTTCACGTAACTTCTGTGCATCTCCAGGGAAGTTCCTGCAGTTTTATTTGGTTGTAAACTGAACTTCAACTTGCATTTATCTACTATAGTTAATATAGCCAAGGGAGTACTTAATCATTGTGTTGAAAAGTTTCGCCAAGATCAACTAAAATATAAAAAAAAAACTAAATTTTTTTTATTTTTAAATTTAGTTGGCTGCATACTACAGTTTGGACTTCTTGAACTATTCAAGCTTTAAAGCATATTTTTTCACTTTTGTTGCAAGAATTTATTTAAACGGCACCCAAAACGATTTCATTCCTTACTTAACTCTAAATGTCAATTTTCCTACGTACTTTATACTTTTTTCTTTATGTATGAAATTTTTCAGTGTGTGTCCAGGCTCTGTGAGAAAAAAAACCGACGGTTAAAAAGTGGTCGTCTGACGGACGCATTAATACTTATAAAGTGGTGCTTCTGATCTTTTCGCTTATTTTTTTTTCAATCCACAGTTTTCTCTAACATATCTAACTCTTATATGATTGTAACATCCAATCCTGTAGTCTTACCCATAATTACAGATCTTCAGAAAAAAATTTCGGGATAAAATCAATCCGATGCTGTGTCAGAAGCTTGGTAATCCCAAATTTTCTGAAACCAAATACAAAATATTTGATTCAAATTTGATTTTGATATTTTAACTAACTCTATTAGAATTTTTTCAGTGAAATATAATAGTATATATTATGTTTTTTGCACTATTTCAATGTCGAGTGGATGTTATGTTATCAGCATATTGTGTTCATTTAACATTAATATCCTGAAAAATAATACATGCTGAAATCAAGTATTTTAAACTTGAATTTTAGAATGCTTGTTTTTTTCAGTGTAGTTGCTTTTTTTCTTCCATTGAAATCTTTTTACTTTCAATGTTCTGAAAATTCAATGTACAGTTTTAACACAAACAAAGGGCCTTTTTTTTAATGTGCATATACATTTTATCTAACGTTTACTTGAAAATTTACATTTATTTTTTTTACATTTTTCATCAAAATAAGTTTTCAACAGCTACCAAACACCTTATATAGACATTGAAAAAACGGGCCTAAGACTTTCAATTAACTTTTGTCAATATTCAAAAATAAACCATAACAAAAAAATTGAATAATAATAATTAATATGATCTCTACGAGTTGGTCAACAACAAGAAAACTTATATCTTAAATCTCTATTTGATTTTTACAAGATGTCTTGATTGTTTGTTTTTCTGACAATGGATTACAAATTCGTTCTACCGTGTGTACTTCATTGCTTTCAGATTATATTTTAATGGGTTCCTCTTGATAAGTATAACTTGAATAGCCTGGCGATTAGGCACCATCATAATAGTCCAATTATGCAGACAGTGTTTATAGCATTGATTAAAGTCAACGCTAAAGTTTATAAACGGCAAACGACACATACTCTTAAAACAGAATCTAATTCTAGCGGCAATTATGGGCTATAAAAGTCTTGAGAGTATTGATAAAGAAATATAATTGGTCATTAGCTATTAAAGTAAAATTTATAATCAAAATATACGAATCTTAGAACCTTTGTTGAAGTTCAACTGATTGACCGAGATATTAAACACAAGAGCAATGTGGTTCACGATTTGAACGTAGATTTAATTTCGGGTCATTGAAAATTCCAAAACCTTCTCATATAGATAAATTGCGACATAATATTTAGTTTTAAAATATACTTATTATATAAGTATATTGTGGATTTTTCTTAAAATCGTCTATGTAAAGATCTTCCTCTTCTGTGTTATCTCAACATATGTACATAATCCATAAATAAATGTATTGTAGAGGATTGTTCTACAAGTTTCTAGGATCCCAAAAACCATTTTCAATGTTTGTGAAACTAAGTTTTGTTGCTTTAAAATATCAAATTTATTGAATTTAATTTAATTCTAATTTGATTCATATTAGATAAATTGTGATTATAAGATTTGATTGATTTGATGAGCTAACCAAAAATACTGAAATATCTACATTACTTATATAAACATATATATTTTTATAATTTCTCAATTTTAAAGAATTTATTTGTTGTACAAAATTCCAATTATTAGGAACTTCTTTAAAAAACTTTCTACTGTGGCAGTTGCCTACTTTTTATTCGATATACTTATTCACTAAGTTTCACCGAAGTCGGCTATGGCGCCGACCTGCCCTCTATTCCTATACCCTTGTATAAGTTTATCGTTAACTGCATCAGTTAACAGGCATATTAACTTAACATTTAATATCTAAATCCAGTCGAACTTCCCTTACTGGAATCCCCATTATGCAAAGAAAATGTTTGAGTTATGGAGACTACGACTTATGGAATTAATATTCTTTTTTTTAAGTTTCTTGCCAGTCGATTTAGTTCGAGTTTGAGAAAACTTGAGTTATAGATGTTGGAGCTATGGAAGTTCGCCTGTGCGTGTATTCATTGATTTTCATCCATTTTTTGAAAACGTGGTTTCTTATTTTTAACGATAGACTTTATATCAACGATCCTGATCTTAATAAGGGCACGTATCACTCTTTGCGATTGATTGGGTTTCCTGGTTTTATTTTCCCATTTCTTTTAATAAATGTACCGCCAGACTTTATAAATTTAAGTTTCTTAAATAAAATTTTTTTATAATTAATTTAAATTGTTAATTTAAAAATTTAAGTTCGTATTATTATTTTAAATTTGTTATTATTCTTTGTCGACTACTTATAGTTGACGTTAATTAAATAAAAAAGAATACAACAAAAAACAATAGATTATCTTGAATACATAATTTTTATTAAGCAATACGAATATGGGAGAACCCGCTTAATGGTGCTTAATGGTGCGATCTGGCAATGCAGGCATCGATGTGGCCATTGACGACATCCAGCGCATCGACGGCCTTGGCGGAGGCCACATGGGTGCAGACATTGCCGTCGGTGAAGACGGCGGGGATGCGTTTGTTTGTGGACTGCGCGATGGTCTTGAGGGAGAAGCGAGCGTTAACCAAATAGACGGTGCCCTGAATAGTTAGCTTGGCCATACAGGATTGTCTGAGGGCAACATTCTTATAATTTTGGCACTTTTTATAGGTGTTGCCCAAGGCGTAGCCTCCGAAGACCAACTGCTGAGTGGCCTGATTGACATCGGTCACAATTTCGGCGGAATCATG
Source organism: Drosophila rellima (assembly GCA_035043635.1). NCBI lineage: Eukaryota > Metazoa > Arthropoda > Insecta > Diptera > Drosophilidae > Drosophila > Drosophila rellima. Next base: position 16,671 of record JAWNMV010000042.1, on the reverse strand, counting down.
GGCGGCTGTCAGACCACAAACATGCAACTCCTCATGAGCTGTGTCTACAATGCTGACAATCTGTGCATCTTCAGTGCCCACACACTCTGGACTCTCATCACGACGAGCCTCCAGCTTTTCAACGGCTTCCTCCAGCTGATGTTGTGGCTCCATGACAATCTCCTCGTACTGATGCGACAGCACTTTTCCGGCATTCTCACCAATATGCGACATTTCATCCACTATGCTCATCAACTGGGCATTCCATGGTGTCGGAGCAGTTAACGGTTGGGAGTGGCCAACAGCGAGGCACAGGCACATAACGGTAGAAATGGTTAACTTCATTTTGTGTAACAACTTAACCATTTGACCATGTCCGCTCCGTATTTATACCCTGGCTAAGCTCACATCTCAAATTCTTATCTTCATTTTACGCTATTGTTTCTGGCGCTGATAACAGCCGATAATCCGTCATAAATCAAAAGCATTTATGAGCCCCGTTCAATCGATCATAGATCGGCATTTCAATGCATGTTTAACATCCCAATTACGGCAATTAGCTTAGTTGAACTTGTAAATTAATTAACGTTTTTATAGGTTTCATAAATTATTCCTCATAAGTTGAATTACTCGTATATCTAAAATCAATACAAATTTAATTAACTTGTCAATTTTACTTAAGAATTAAGCTCTTCTAGAAGAATAGTACTTCAGAATCGTATGAACAGAATAGTAGTTCCATAAGTAGGCTGTAGGTATTTCTCTCAATTGCACAGTGGTTTCTGTAGTATGGGGAGGGAGGCCAAAAATACTTCTAGTTGAGGTAGAGGCTTAAAACTTACCACAAAATGTTTATAAATTTATAGTAAGATGATGTATAAAAATCAGGCGTATCGGACCACTATATCATATAGCTGTCATATGAATGGTCGGCAAGTGTTTGTATGAAAAACTTTTTTGTTTTCCATTCTATTGCAACGCAACTTTATAATACTTCATTTAAAACAACTTTATAAAACCAGGGCGAGCTTAGTGAAAATCGGGATACTACATAATATATGTAGCTGCCATAGGAACAATCAGTCTAAAATCGAGTTTTTGTTGGAAAAATCATTTTGTTTTAATCGAGAAACGGCAAAAATAATTTAGCAACAACAACAAAACTATTAAAGATTATTTCATAGTTCATATGTACACGCTCTAATTGTAAATTACAAATTTAACAAAAATAAAGGAAAAATTAATAAAAATATCGGCCATTTCACAGAAATGTTAACCGCAGTCAAAAAATTCAAAGTCAATAAAAGTATGTTGTTTTAATATATTATTATAGGGAATATATTAAATTTAATAAATCAATTGAAAATTTACATTTACTCAAAACACATTTTGAAATATTCAAATGCAAAGTCGAGCAAGTGCAAAAGTTCTGCTCGTTTTGTTTTGATTATTGTTCTTAATAATAGACATTATGCATTGATATTTCCTCTCTTAAATCTCGGTTTTTATTCAAAGAATACAAGAAAAATGTAAAAGGAATGATTCTTATCTGCTTAACCGTATATTTCAATGTCGCGTGCGAAATTAAAATAGAACATTTATTATCCGTGCGTTGAGGGAATTTGACTAATGCGCATCACTTATTGTGTCCAAACAAATATTTTTATACCAAACTAATTAAACAAAATTTTGGTTGAAAGTATTCACCGACAGTAAAACTTTTTTAAAGTTTGACGCGTGCGACATGTTAAGTCTAAAATATATAAATTATAAATAAATTTTTTTTCTAAAATATCTTTATTGGCATATGTAAATATACATATATTATAAATTGTTTTAATGTAGATGTGTGAAAACGGAGCCGAGAAAAAAAAAACCAACTGCAAACGGTGGCGAGAAAGGTGAAGATGTAACAAAATTTCAAATCTATAAAATAAACAAGGGGGCTCCGCCCCCCGCTAGCTTCGCTAGCCTACCCTCGGCTCGTTTTGATTAAACGGCGAAATTAGAATAGGTAGATCATAAAATTAATTAAAAGATTATAATATTTTATTAGTTTTATGACAAAAATCTTAATTTTTAATCTTTTTATACACACATTCGATAGTCTTTCAGATAAATATAAGTTAAATACCTATTTATTACATACATATGTAGGTATTTATTTTACAGAATATTTTTGGCTTCTCCCTATTGATGGACAAATAAATTATATAATTAATTATATAACAAATGAAACAAGACGCAGCTTAGACACAGTTTTATATGTATTCTTAAGACTCATTCTAATCTTTGGTGACTTTTGGGAGGGTCATAGGGTAGATGGTAAATGAATGGTTGCCGGAGTAATCATAATTTAGCACAACGTTGAACTTTTGACAGCAGCCATCAAAAGTATTTGGAGCAGCCTCAGATTTATTATTTATAATCGGATATAAGCGCATTTAGAGCACCGTGCAAATTTTTAATCAAAATACAAATACATAATTAATTTGACGGGCCAACGGGCGGATTTCATTTGGCCGGAGAATTGAGAGTCAGGGGCCTTGGAATACTTCGTATTTAATTACACACAACTAAGTTACTTAAGTTTGATAATTATTGGACTATGAATGGCTATGACTGGCCCCCGTTTGTCCGGCGAGTCAAGTTTTTCGAGCTCTGCTTTTGGCCAGGTCTACAAGCGGGCCCACAATTGATTTTCGCGTTTGCATTGAACTTAAAATGAAACTTAAACTGAAATTCGAACTCGAACTAGAAAACTGAAAATAACGCAGTGAAACAAAAACAAACTAAACACTTGCCGATTGTTCTCTACTTTAGTATAAAATAGCTTTATCTCAATACAAGTATAATATTTTTGAAGGGAAACTTAAATCAAATAAGTATTGCTTCTATTCACCACTTTTAAAAATTCGATCGTTCCCCTTTTAGACACCCTTACATTTACAGGGTATGCGTGCGCTGCAAGTAACGCCTAAAATTTGTTGCGTGCGCAAATTAAAATAAAATTTAGAATCAAGACCATTGGCCATCAAACAGTTTAACAACTTGCTGCACATTCAATTATGAAGCTATAATACTTAATACCATTAATTTCTCTTAAAAACTAATGGCTCTGTCAAAAAATTTAAAATAGCAGTCTTTAGGTTATTTGAGCAATGTTTTTTTTTTTTAAATATGGAATTTCAAAGGAGAAAGAGTATGAATTGAAATTCTTACTTTATCCAATGTATAAGCTTGTACAGCTTCTTTTATTTTGATTTACAGAATATTACTAATGAATGAGCAATTTTTATAATTCAAGAAAAATTGGTTTAAAATGTTTAGTATTTTAATAGTATTAACATTTAATTAATAATTATATTTTTATAAAACTAGGGAGCACCCTGCTCGCTTCGATATATGTACAATTTGATAATGAATTATCTCTTAATTTAATGCTAAAATATTCGAATTAGTATATGATTAAGTTACTATGCATAATTGTTTTATTTGATTGTTGATTTAATACATAAAGACGGTTAGTTGGTTGAAATTATCTAAGATATGGCATATGATATAGAATTTCAAAAGCCATACTTATGTTGTGATCCATTGTCACTTATTTTTTGCTCTGCTTACAATAACGTCAAATTCAATGCAAGCTCAGTGTGGTTGTAATTGCAATTTACACGTAATTACGATAAAATTACATGGTATTGATAACATGGCCGAGTGCCATTGATAACGTTACAAACATGCCTCTAGTTGTGGCAGAGCACTACAACATCAACAACAACAACAACATAAGGTTCGAAAAAATCAGCAATCACAATAAAAAAAGTGAGAAGCTCAAGCGCGCGCAGCTTTTGAACGCCTGTGTGCAACGCAGCGTTGCAAGTTTCAAGGGCGAAGTACAGTGGTTCGTTTTGACTTTTTACGTTGCGCAAATTCTATATTTTGATTCCAATAAGAGATCGTCAACATATCAAAATTCCAATCCGTTAAAATGAGTGCAAAATCTTCATTTTTTTTTAAATTTTTTTTGTTTTGGAATTACCACATCTAAAATAATGAAAATAAAACTCAAATGAACCATTCGAAAAGAATTTCATCGCATAAATTACGATTTTTTCAAAATAAAATTTAATTTGATATAAAAACAGAGAAATTGCTTATATCAAAACGTAGTACGCATAGGTCAAATGACCACTTCTACTAATATAAACTCATTTTTTAAAACTTTTTAAATTAACTAACTTTTGTTATATACCCATTAGGAACACATCGAACCGTAATGTTGCATAATAGAAATGTTAATATTGTATTCTGTTTTTAAGCTGTTAAAATAGCTGCTTCAATAGAAAACCACATGCATATAAATTGTGTAAATATTTTGGTGAAGTTTAAACGGCTCAAATTTTTGTAAATTTAAATTTTTTAATAAAATTTTTGATGAATAGTGATCAGTGTAGCTTGTACTTTATTTTGATATGTCTGTGCTGTTGGTATTGTATGTGTTGCCTGTAGTAAATGTTATTAAAGAGACGTCCCAAAAATTCTTTTTTCTGAGCAAAACTTTATCTTTGCGAAAAGTTTTAAAAAAATGTCAGCACTTGTCAGCGCAGTGACTATATTCATGTTGTAGAGTAATTCCTCGTTAACTCATAATAGTTAAGTTTGGTAACCTTCGTTAATCTATATATCTAAGCCTATATCTAAGCAATGCCGGTCAGCATGAAAAATGGCGGAAATATAAAGGAGAAACTAATGGAGTGGATGCTATAAATATATAAATGTGTTTGAGAACATTGTCCGACACACAGACATCAATAAAACATAGCTACTTTTGTTACAGTCTCCAAAGATAAGATCCAAAAAATTTTCTTATTCTTGCCTTATTAAATTAAAAATGTAAAAATAAAAATAAAATAAAAATGGTTTGTATATATTTATTTTATTAGGAGCATTGATGGGCAGTGCCACGCCCGTTTTTTCAAAACTATTTGCAAATGAGGTTTAGAATGGTATCCGAAACCTTCGAGTTATTAATTTATATCAGTAAAAGTGGTCATTTGACCTATAGTGCTGTGCAGCGGGCGTAGGCAAGGTGTATGCACACACACACACACACACACACACACACACACACACACACACACACACACACACACACACACACACACACACATACACACTCGCAGAGAAGTTGCGCGTTAGCAGGCCAAGTGTTGCATGACTCGTGTGTGTATTGGTCACTTATGGTCAATGTCAAACGGTTGTTGGGGGCTGCCTTTATGTTGCATGTAAAAGCAAACACTGACTCGGCTCGCTTTTTTCAGTTACCCGAACCAGATCATGAACCAAAACATTAAAGTAATTATTTACTTCTCGAGAACGAAACCAGAGACAACAACTCTTTTTTAAAAGGTTTGCTGCGGATAAAAATTTGGATGATATTATACTATAAAATTCATATACATTATTCATATACACAAACTAAAATATTTCTTTGTGTGAACAATAATAAAAGAAATAGTTTTTAGAAACAGGCATACATATGTTAATATTTAAAATTTATCAATTTATTTCAGCCCCATATTGAAACTTTTAAAATATAAAAATAAAATCAAAAATTGAACTAAGATTCGAACCAAAACCCTGTCTTTAGAGATTCGAGAAAAGTATTTTGTTTTAGGATTCAAGCCATCGAACCGAATATTAGCCATATGTTGGGAGGCTTGTTGCATTTTATTTAAACTAAAATCAAATGCCGGGCACAATATCGAGCGACAAGTTCAAGTGATGTCAAAGGCAACAGACAATAATGACAATAACAATAAACGTAAACATAAACATGGCTAAAATCGTGTTCATACGAATGAGCAAGAGAACCTGCAGCTGAAACTGGGAGTTAGCACAAAGAAACCAAATCGCAACCCGAAACCTAGAACCAAATGTGAACTTCAGCTTTAACAGAACTAGAACTAGAACCAGTTTTCCATAAGTCGACACAGCAACAGAACCCGCTCAGTTAAGCCGATCATTGCCGAAGACTGGGGACGGAGACGAAGCTGGAGACGAAGCTAACGACGCTGACGACGCATTGAACTTGTTAGCGATCGGCTTTTTGTTTTCTCAGTTAAGAGCTAAACGCAAGACGATACGGTTCGTAAATCAAGCTTACTTCAAATCATCATAATTATTCAGTAGTAGATCTGGCAATCTAACTTATTTTTTTTATTGTGCTAACGGCTTTAAGATTTTAAACAAAGAGAATGACAATGTACGGACTGCTTGTGCAAATAATACTTATCTGCAATTAGTTTGCTCTGTCTCCAACTGCGTCTCAAACTGTAACCGCATCTTAAACTGTAACTGCTTGCCAAGCTTGAAGAGAATCTGTATCGAAATCTGATTCAGAATGGCGCCGCCAAACGAACAGCCGGAGGATGATATTGTTACCAAGGTGAGTTCCTTAGACGTTGTCACACTTAACATTTCTCTGCTAATAAATAAGTATTAAATACATTTTTTGGATCGTGACTAATTAGCAACTTTTTCATGGCACACGCTCAAGGTGTCGAAAATAAAGCATAACGTTTTATTTCGGTTTTATTTGTTATAATATTTACATACATTTTATGATCCGGGCTTTAGGTCATAAATCAGCGAAATATGCGGAAATATTTTGCATTTTGTCATTTAGCTAAGTTAACTACAGCTTCCGCTATGACATATGGCTTTTTGATTAAAAAAAAGAAGATGAAAATGAATGAATTAAAATGAATCAAATTTAAGCCAGTTTCATAGAAATGATAATATTATATTGGCTTTGTGTGTGAGTGCTAGAATTGCTCCTCCAATTGTTTTATATTTAATTTTAGACATGCAGCTGCCCAGCTTTTATTACACCTACGTTAATTGAGCGGTTCAATCGGCATTTATTTATATATATTCCTGTATATTCATACCTACAGACATTCTCTTTACGTATTCTATTCTTATATCCGTCAAGGCAATCTTCTAGGGGTCAAAGTTTCTTTATGATGTCATAAATTCAACTATTTAGTTATCAAGTGCAAGTAATTTTAAAAGATAGTTGTTTGAGACATAACTAATGAGTAGATTATAAGTATAAGCAAACCAATAAAATTGCAGTTCAATATTAAATGCAAGCCAATACTCGTTGTATATAAGCTTAAAATATAATTTCGGACTCTCGACGATTATATACACTTGCAATATGTTTATTCACATTCAGATATCTAATGTACCATATTCAAAATAAATATTATTTTCACCCCAGACATATAATACCCTCAGGATGGGTATAGTGATTAAATAAAATAATATGTATTAGAGTTCAACACCTATATATAAGTCAGTCTACTGACGATGACTTATCTGGGGATTCCCTTGAGCTTTTGAACACAAAGTGATTTACTAATCGCTGCAATAAAAAGTCACTACTATATTGTTCAATTAGCCGGTGGAACTCAAATCGAAATGACTGAGCAGTTTTTTTGAAATGAACTTTCCGCAAACATCTGCAAAGAAACAGAAAGTTTTGTATGGAAAGGTCAGCTCTAGTTTGTACATATACTAAGAGGCTTTCCACAGAAAAAAGATGGAGAGCTCAAATCGATTAAATCACTTGGACCAGTTGTAATTTTTAGTAGATTTAGTAATATACTCTTGCAGGGTTTCGACCTGTAACTCTAACCGAAACCGGTTATTTATGTATAGCGAAATCCAAAATATAATTTCTTCGAATTGAAATATCCGTTTAATATCCGATTCATATATAACAATTAGTTTAACTTCGATTACTAAAAAAAATAGTTGGGATAAGTCTTTTAATAGATCGCTTAAGAAGCATGTTGGACAATTAAACATTAAGTTTAATCATAATGTAATCATCGTATTTAAGGTTAGCGATAGAAAAGTATTTATTAATAAAAATATTATTCAATAATAAATTAAAATAATGCAAATATATTCCTAAATACAATGCATACAAATATGCTATGGGTCAATTAAGAGTAAACTTAAACTTATTGGAAAATTGGTTGCTTTAAGACCTAAAATTATTTCATTTAAAATAATTTTGGAAATTCTTTTATGCATATGAAGGAAGTTGTGATAAATACTCGTGTTCATGTAATTGCATAATCAACTGAGCTTTGCTCGATTGTTATTTCGACCGTCGCTAAAGCCTAAATACTGAAAATTGAATACATAATTCAAATGGTTGTACATAAATACAACTTTTTTGCATTGCGGCCAACTAATATGAACTTAACTAACTGAAATAAATAAGTGCTCCACTAAACGTTGGCCAAATTAAATTTCTATAATTGGTGTATTCAGTGAGGGGTTGCTGATGTGGCTTTAATGCGATTATGGCGGCAAAGCATAATAGCCATAAATTATAACAATTGCTTTGTATCTTTTTAAGAGAATGCAAACTTCAAACTGCAATAATATCTGCGAATTTGCAGCAATATCTTTTAAAGTATCTACAGCACTTGCTGTATCTATAAATGTATCTTTATGTGTAACTTTGGTTATATCTTTGATGGGCTCAGTTTTTGGCCCTAAAGCCAACGAGTTCAAGTATCTCGAGAATATCACAGCTTTAACACGACTTATACAATTTGGCGTATCTTTTGGTTCGTCAGTCTCTTGAATATGTGTACCGACGACTGAACGCTCCCGTATCTTAATTATTATTGTGGCCAACGTTGCGGAACATGTCAAGAAAATGGCAAGTCACAATTACTTTACAAAACGTCTAGAGACAAGCTTTTCAGATACTCGAAATTTTCGTCAATAGATACCACACGGAATACATAATTATTATGCTCTCCGCTCCCTTTGCAAGAACTTCCGCATATATTTTGATGAGGCGCCCAAAAAAAGAAAAACACAAAATTATCATTTACAAATACCCAGAAATACGCACAAAAGCGGCCCACGATCGACGGCCGCAAATTGAATTAAAATATACGAAAAACAACAAACAAATAAACAAAAATAAAATATATATGTATATAATTTGTTAAGCCTCGCTTCGAGTTCTGTGCATGATCAGCGTTTGGCAGCTTCGTCGTCGTCATCTCTCACCAGGCAGTTGTGTTTTGGGCTCCAATTCCAATTCGAGACGTGTTCATACATTTAACACGTTATTGTTGTTGTTGTTTGTCAGTTGCATTGACTGCCGTAGAGGTCAAGTTCAGGGAACACCGCTTGACTTACGATAACCACGTACAAGTATATAATTTTTTAAGTCTTTTTTGAATTTATTTGAAATGACCCAAATGATTTTATTACCTCTCCATTAAAAGTTTAAATGCATAAAATGCTAATTATATTTGAGTACCGTCGATTCGTAGTCACAAGCAAAAAGGTTAACCACATTGATTGTTATGAAGGTTTGCTTAGACAAATTAACTGAAATTAAGTTTTAAAGTTTATAATTTTTCGTTAAAATATGTTTCCAGTAAATAAATAGTCACATTTTTCTTGCGAGCATTTTAATCTCTATAAATTACCATAATTGTCATATCATGTATTTCTAATAAAAATCGACATATAATTCACAGTTTGAAAGATCTGGAGAATATCTTAAAGCAGCTTTATAGGAACTCCATAAAATGTCATCAATAGAAACAATTTAGAAATAAATTTTAGTATTAATAAATATAATTTGATTCTAATAAATACATTCTAAAACTACATTTTAAAGAGCTGTTTATGAAAATTCGAAAAGTTTCTCTAAACAAATACATTAAAAATTAATTTCAGCGCAAGTTCGAATGATAATTAAATTTATATTTGCCCACTAGAAAATTAATTCAATTTATAAGCCTAAATAGAGTCGGGATTGTTTATATAAACATATTCTTTTATATGTTTGAAGCATACCCTGTAATCATTGGAGAAAGGTATACAGAAGAATCCAATGTCGAATGGATTTGATTCTTTCATTTCTCAGGGTATTCTCTGGTCAAGCACATTCAACTAATTTATTTGTTTTCCTATACTGTTTTATATTTGTAATTTTTTATTGAACGCGACATTTTTGGGTGTCATTTGTGCTATTGCCCAGGGCTAAAAAACAGATAAATTAATTTGATTTATGCTAATTAGCTTGTTCGATCATGAACTTTGTTATTATGTATTATGTGTTTTTTGTATTTATTTTTTAATGTGTTTTATGCCAATTACAGATACCTTCAATAATTGGATTCTTGAACTTGGACTAATTGGCAATAGAACTTCCAGCAGAGAAAGTGATGAGTCGTACACAATAAATAAATTAATTAAGGCTGAATAGACCACGAGAATTATGTTATTATGTAAATGCTTTAATGTTAAGATCAAAAAGAATTTTTTTTTATTTAATAAATGAGATGATTTAGTAAAGAAAATCTGTTTGATTCAATATTTTGTTTCCACCGACATAGAAGCAAGACTATAACTCAAAACTGTGCAAAAGCAAACTGTTGACAATGTTTCAAAAGGCGCCTAAAAGAACGCAGTGATTTTATTGCAGATGTGCGATTTTAAGCTTCTGTTCATTTAAAAGTAGCACCTGAAACTATTCTATGCTCTAAACTGTGCTCCGTTTTGCTGTTAACTTGCTGCAAATTGTGCACTGGTGTGTGCATTCAAATAGCGTCTAAGAGTATGCAATGCTTTAAAGTGTGGCCTGCAGGAAACGGGCACACTGCGGCATCATGTTCTGTGGCAGTTCACGTCAAGTATTTACATGCATTGATTTCTCGTAAAGGAATAAAAAAATAAATTATTGGCGCGCTTGGTTAATCAGTAAATAAAAATACTTATATTTCAAATTTTGGTTATTTATTTTGAGTAGCAAATACTTGGCGCTCTTAATTGATCAGTAAACAGAAATATATTTTCAGATCATTATTTCAGCGCTTTCCATTCAACTTTTCTAATTTACATTGTCGATGCTATAATATCCATCCAATACAAATTTTAGCATCTCTATGGAAATAATTTCTTTACCACATTAATTTTAAAATTAAAATGTATACACCAAATTAGAGAAAAAAAACATTTTAACATACAAAAAATTCCGAAAAACAAAATTAATGCTGACACAGATTGCTCGATGTGCTTGCCACAGAAAAGCCGATATTGATTAAAGGTACTTAAACTGAAACAGCTATTCAGCTTATTACTGCCATATTTGTGCCATCCTCTGCCACATAAAATATGTGGCACTTAATGACATTTCTGTGCCCCAGCATTTTGCGTGGACCTTCCCCTGTGCCGCTGTGCCAATGAAAACTATATCCTTCACCCCAATGTGAAGCCTTCATTAACCAAAAGTTAATGTTAAATTGTAACAAAAAAAAAAAATAAAAAAAAGCCGTTAAGGTGTTTTCAGGCTGTACCGAGAAGTTCACAATAGAAAAACTGCAAAAGGAACACAATGATTTGTTTTTTGTCTATTGATAGCTGTCAATTTATTGAGAAAAAGGAACAAAATAAAAGCAAACAAAATGACATATCATGTACATATATGTAATTTAAAATGTAAAATATTAAATCTAATGATGAGGGTCAGCACACACAAATATGTAAAGCCGAGCGACAATCAACATTTTGTTTTTGTCGCTACCGTTAGGCCCTCAAGTGAGTGTATGGAAATAATTTAATAGTGAAAGTATCAACGTAAATGACAACAGACAAGACAGACACTCGAAACCTGAAGAAGAAAATACAAAAATTATAAAGAAAAAGAAAAAGTAAGAAGAAAAAGTTTCAAGATATTGAATCTGAATTTGAGAAAGAAAGAGAAAAATCAAAGAGAGGAGGCTACCTTGGTTGAGGTTGAGAATTGGACACAGTCGTCAAGGAACTCTTTCCAGAGGCAGAGGAAATGTATTCGGCAGTGAAGCCGCTTTCCAAGTATCTACAATTTAAATCCATACGCATCTACGATGCCGTATTCACAATACACTCCAAGTGCACGGTGGTTATATTATTGACCTGTTCCCTGCTCCTATCGGCCCGACAATACTTTGGCGATCCCATCCAGTGCATTAGCGAAGAGAAGAATATCAATTATGTGCAATCCTATTGCTGGACCATGGGCACCTACATCATCAAGCTGGACAACTTCAGTGAGCGCCTGCAGCTGCCAGTGCCACCAAAGTTAAGCGGGGGACGAGGTCGGGTAAGTCTGCGTCGCCTGGTGGACTACAATGAGGAGTACGCACGTGCCTTGTCCATAGCCGAGGGTGTCGGACCCGAGATTCGTGGCCAGACACAGCGGGAATATTTGCGATACTATCAATGGGTCATCATCTTGCTGCTGTTCCAATCGTTTGTCTTCTACTTCCCATCATGCCTGTGGAAGGTGTGGGAGGGTCAGCGACTCAAGCAACTGTGCTCGGAGGTGGGCGAGGCTCTGCTATCGGAGCAGACTTACAGAACACGATTGGGACTGCTGGTCAAGTACTTTACCACCGACTACGAGGACATGCACTATTGTTATATGGCCAAATATGTATTCTGCGAACTGCTTAACTTTCTCATCAGCGTGAGTAGCAGTTGTAAGTTGATTCAGCTCTATTCATATTTAGCGCTCATTCTTCTGCTCCCTAGATATTAAACATACTGGCTCTGGAGGTGTTCCTAAATGGATTCTGGACCAAATATATGCATGCTTTGGCTACAATACCACTGTACGACTGGGATAGCTGGAATCATATCTCATCGCGAGTCTTCCCCAAGATTGCCAAGTGCGAGGTACTCAAATATGGCGCCAGCGGCACGGCCAGCATTATGGATAATCTCTGCATATTGCCGTTTAACATTTTAAATGAGAAGATCTTCGTGTGCCTGTGGTGTTGGTTCCTCTTAATGGCCCTTATGTCTGGCCTAAATCTGCTCTGTCGCTTGGCCATGATGTTGAGCCGGACACTCCGCGAGCTAATGATCCGCAGTCAATTGCGTTTCATGACCAAACAGAATGTGCAGCGTGTCTTTAGAAATCTGACCATCGGCGATTGGTTTTTACTGATGAAGGTCAGCGTCAATGTCAACCCGATGCTCTTTCGGGATCTCATGGAGGAGCTCTGCGAATTACGCTTCTCACCGAGCTCGACATCGTCGCTAACACTACTCGAGAGTCCCGCTTAGCCCGAAGCTCATTGTCCATGTGTACCGCGTCAATAATCGCGGTTAACGTCACATAATTTTTTCTTTTTGGGTATACCAACAACAGTCGATAGTCGACTCTTAAACTCGCTGTGCATAGAGTATGTATAAGTATATATATATATTTTAAATTTTGCCGAACAAATATATTAAGTTCAAATTAATGTGATTCTCAAATATTTTGATACATGCATACTATGTATGTATGTACTATGCATATACACTCAATATTATTGCATTATAGCGTACTATGTATTTGAATTTATTTATTAGACCCTGAACATTAAAAGCTCAACTTTGACAAAACCGAAACATAAATAGCTAAAAAAATAAGGACAACAGCCAAATCGACATTGACATGCTCGTCTGTTTGACTGTCTGCAGGAAAACCTTGATCCCAACTTATTACGCTTAAAGGAATAAAACACTGAAACTGCAATCTACAAAGCTGCGGGTTCGTAGTTTTGGTATAAAATGATTTGAACTCTTGTACTTTTATAAATATGACCTTTCTATTTAACTAGATAATGTGTAACATTTTTTCCAATGCGCCAAAAAGGCAGCACTTGATTAGGAAATTATTCTCAATATTCCCAAGAGAGCAAAGTAACAAAGTTTTGGTATTTATCTACAAAATTTATTGCTCCGAGTTCAATTCCTTAGCTTTCACAGGAAATAGAGCAGCGGGAAGTTGCTTTAAAACACGTGCTCTGGACTAAGGATTGTGAATGGTAGCCTTTTTATAAAGATCTGGGCATTCCAATATCTGGGATGAGGCGAGTAATGCAGCACAGAATGTCGCAAAACCCATATTCCCGGTGCCATCGCAGTTGACGAGATCGATCATCTCTTGAACTTCCTCCTGATTGTGCACGTATCCAAATTGGTTCATTATTGCGGTCAACTGATGGGCCGTCAGAAATCCTTTGGTGTCCCAATCCAAGATACCGAAAATCATTTTAAATTCTGTGAACATTTCTTTAGGCCATAAAAATTCCATCGTTTATTGACTAGAGCGAAGTATTAAATTAAAAAATAAACAAAATCTAACTAAATGTGTGTATTAAAATTTTATTCAATATACTTAGTAGGAAAGACTAAAATTTGATCTATTGCTATTTATATAATGTGTACGGATTTTGAGCTGTATATTATGAAACGAACGATAATATTTTGTTTGCTTAATCTTTACTTTAAAGTATAAGGTTACTTGAATTTGAACTAAACAGCGTGAGTTGGTTTGATAATGATAATGATATAGATATAGATATAGTTATAGTTATAGATATATATATTGAAATAGATATATATATATAGATATAGATATAGATATAGATATAGATATAGATATAGATTTAGATATAGATATAGATATAGATAAAGATATAGATATAGATATAGATATAGATATAGATATAGATATAGACATAGATATAGATATAGATATAGATATAGATATAGATATAGATATAGATATAGATATAGATATAGATATAGATATAGATATAGATATAGATATAGATATAGATATAGATATAGATATAGATATAGATATAGATATAGATATAGATATAGATATAGATATAGATATAGATATAGATATAGATATAGATATAGATATAGATATAGATATAGATATAGATATAGATATAGATATAGATATAGATATAGATATAGATATAGATATAGATATAGATATAGATATAGATATAGATATAGATATAGATATAGATATAGATATAGATATAGATATAGATATAGATATAGATATAGATATAGATATAGATATAGATATAGATATAGATATAGATATAGATATAGATATAGATATAGATATAGATATAGATATAGATATAGATATAGATATAGATATAGATATAGATATAGATAGAAATAGATATAGATATAGATATAGATATTGAAATAGATATAGATATAGATATAGATATAGATATAGATATAAATATAGATATAGATAGAAATAGATATAGATATTGAAATAGATAAATAGATAAAGACAGACACTCGTAACCTGAAGAAGAAAATACAAAAATTATAAAGAAAAAGAAAAAGTAAGAAGAAAAAGTTTCAAGATATTGAATCTGAATTTGAGAAAGAAAGAGAAAAATCAAAGAGAGGAGGCTACCTTGGTTGAGGTTGAGAATTGGACACAGTCGTCAAGGAACTCTTTCCATAGGCAGAGGAAATGTATTCGGCAGTGAAGCCGCTTTCCAAGTATCTACAATTTAAATCCATACGCATCTACGATGCCGTATTCACAATACACTCCAAGTGCACGGTGGTTATATTATTGACCTGTTCCCTGCTCCTATCGGCCCGACAATACTTTAGCGATCACATCCAGTGCATTAGCGAAGAGAAGAATATCAATTATGTGCAATCCTATTGCTGGACCATGGGCACCTACATCATCAAGCTGGACAACTTCAGTGAGCGCCTGCAGCTGCCAGTGCCACCAAAGTTAAGCGGGGGACGAGGTCGGGTAAGTCTGCGTCGCCTGGTGGACTACAATGAGGAGTACGCACGTGCCTTGTCCATAGCCGAGGGTGTCGGACCCGAGATTCGTGGCCAGACACAGCGGGAATATTTGCGATACTATCAATGGGTCATCATCTTGCTGCTGTTCCAATCGTTTGTCTTCTACTTCCCATCATGCCTGTGGAAGGTGTGGGAGGGTCAGCGACTCAAGCAACTGTGCTCGGAGGTGGGCGAGGCTCTGCTATCGGAGCAGACTTACAGAACACGATTGGGACTGCTGGTCAAGTACTTTACCACCGACTACGAGGACATGCACTATTGTTATATGGCCAAATATGTATTCTGCGAACTGCTTAACTTTCTCATCAGCGTGAGTAGCAGTTGTAAGTTGATTCAGCTCTATTCATATTTAGCGCTCATTCTTCTGCTCCCTAGATATTAAACATACTGGCTCTGGAGGTGTTCCTAAATGGATTCTGGACCAAATATATGCATGCTTTGGCTACAATACCACTGTACGACTGGGATAGGTGGAATCATATCTCATCGCGAGTCTTCCCCAAGATTGCCAAGTGCGAGGTACTCAAATATGGCGCCAGCGGCACGGCCAGCATTATGGATAATCTCTGCATATTGCCGTTTAACATTTTAAATGAGAAGATCTTCGTGTGCCTGTGGTGTTGGTTCCTCTTAATGGCCCTTATGTCTGGCCTAAATCTGCTCTGTCGCTTGGCCATGATGTTGAGCCGGACACTCCGCGAGCTAATGATCCGCAGTCAATTGCGTTTCATGACCAAACAGAATGTGCAGCGTGTCTTTAGAAATCTGACCATCGGCGATTGGTTTTTACTGATGAAGGTCAGCGTCAATGTCAACCCGATGCTCTTTCGGGATCTCATGGAGGAGCTCTGCGAATTACGCTTCTCACCGAGCTCGACATCGTCGCTAACACTACTCGAGAGTCCCGCTTAGCCCGAAGCTCATTGTCCATGTGTACCGCGTCAATAA
>JAWNMV010000023.1:0-31886 GCA_035043635.1 Drosophila rellima | reverse complement strand
AACGGCACAATGCAGTTATAAAAATAAGAATTATTAAGCACAATAAGTTTGATAAATTAAATATTTTGATGGAGCGCAAAGAAAACACGACTGACATTGAAATCACTTAAACTCTCTCAAATAGTTTATTTTATTTGAATCGAACTATCTGCGCGTATCAACTAAGGCAGACGATGAGTTAAAAATAAATGACACGACGATTTAAGAACGCATATACTTTATTTTTCAATGCTTAACTAAAGACTAAATTGTGATTGCAATTTCATGGGTCTATATTGTTAAGCGCAGAACGTGGCTACATAGGAAAATGAATACATAATTAACTAATAGGGCATAAACATGAATTCGTAACTAACACGAGCTGAGCATATAAGGATCAATTGTGTTTACGTAACTAACACGAGCTAAGCACATGAGGATCAATTGTGCTAATACTACAAAAGTACTCACAGTATGTCAAGAAACACTTTACACACTGAAAATAATTTTTTTTGTTTTGTTAATTAATCATATTTTTTTATTCGATAGCTATTTAATGATTAATATTAAGTTAATTTTTGCAAAAAAAAAATATGAAAACTATAAATAGGTAATATAAAAAATAATATTAACTAGGATTACTCATTTTTGACACTGTCAAGAAACTCTTTAAGCTTAGTACTTAAACTTAAACAATTTTTAGCGGCGTAAAATGCTCAATATTTTTCTGTCTACGAGCAGAAAGGCAGAGTTGCCAATGCAAAACGAACAAATATTAAAAAGTTGAGTGGTAACTCTATACCTCAACTGCAGTTTGTTTTAAATTTGAACATGCAAGGCTGATTTTGGTAAAAAGAGGAGAGAAAACGCAATGGAAAAAGTAAATTGATGTTAATATAGGAGAAATAAGCTATGGCTCGCAAACACAGCAAATATTGAGTGAAACCATCTTCTAATGTATATTCTCCATTTGTATTATTACATAAAAACAAAATTATTTAAATTATGTCCACAAAAACGATTTCAGTTTACACATTTCGTTTTCGAGCTCTAAAGCATAGTACTGACAGTTAAAAATAGGCCCTGAAGAAACCTGAACTTCATATAAAACTAGTGGGCGGTGCTACAGTCGACCATACTCGACTGTCGGAGACCGCGTACTTACTTTGGAAAAGCAACTCCTGGTTTAAAGAAAATAATATAAATCTGTACATTTATATAACATTGTTTCAGGAGGTATAAGACAATAGAAAATTCCCAATATGCGAGTCTGATTGTGGTATCTCCAGAAACAACAAAAATTTGCATACTCAGTATACATTTACAAATAAAACAAAAAAGCTTTTCATACTAAAGCTTGGTTTTCGACTGATTGTTCCTATGGCAGCTATTTGATATAGTGAACCGATTTCAACCAAACTTGGTCAGAATGTATGAGATCACCCCAGATGCATATTCTGTTGAATTGGTTGAGATATATAAATAAACAAAAAAGTTGTTCATACTAAAGTTTGATTTTCGACTGATTGTTCCTATGGCTGCTATATGATATAGTCAACCGATTTCAACCAAACTTGGTCAGAACGTATAGGACCATCCTATATGCATATTCTGTTAGATTGGTTGAGATATCCTTTAAATTGTCTTTTTAATTAAGATATTTCTATTTTATGTAAATATAACATTAATATAAATAATAAAAAATATTATATTAATAAATAATATATAAAATATTAATAAATAATAAATATAATATCTCACATTAATAATAAATATTAAAAAAAAAAATATCTGTCCGTGACGGGAATCGAACCCGCGACCCATGGCCCAAATGAAAATTTTAGAAAAAAAACGGACGCTCAAACAGACTGCGCCACAGAGCTATTTTGTGATTTCCAGTTTATTGTAGGTTTCATGGACCATAAGTCAAACTTCATTGTTGTTGTTGTCTAATTGTTTTGTTGCTGTTAAGGAAAATCAAATTTAGGTAAATTTAGTTGTTTAATATCTTCGCTGTTTATTATCCGATCGCAAATGAAATTTTCAGCAAACATGGCGGATAATATTGGCTTTGTCTATGCTTAATTAGAACGCTCTATCTTTTAAAATGCCCTAATAATTTAGATTTATTTGATTTTTAGTCGTTCAAGGGGGTTCAAGGGGGCGTGGCCAAAATCTAAAACATACTTGATCTGCTTGCAATATAGACGGACCTACATACCAAGTTTGAAGTCTCTAGCTCTTATAGTCTCTGAGATATGGCGCTCTTACAGACGGACGGACAGACAGACAGACGGACATGGCTATATCGACTTGGCTGTTGATGCTGATCAAGAATATATATACTTTATGGGGTCTGCCACGCCTCCTTCTGCCTGTTACGCACTTTTTTTTATGACAAAGTTAATAGACCCCTGTACTTTTTTTAAGTACGGGGTCTAAAAAAACGCTGGCGCAATATGAAGAAAAAAAAAATGACATTTAGCTACGCTAGTAGATCCTGAGACTGTTGGACAGGCCTTGAAGAACATCGAACTGTATAGAGTTTTGCTAGGTATATAGCAGAGAAATATCCGGCACACAAGCTAAAACGAAGACGAATGCATGAATTTGGTCAATAACGACTACAATATTAGTTGATTATAAGCAAGAACATAAACTGAAATCGTTTTTGTGGAGATAAATTAAATAATTTTGTTTTTTTGTATTAATACAAATGGAGAATCTACATTATTAAATGGGTGCACCCAATACGAGCTGTGCTTGCATGCCATAGCATATTTCTCCTATATTAACATTAAATGACATTTTCCATAGCCTCTTTTCTCCTCTTTTTACCAAAATCAGCTTTGCATTGTTACGAACTGCTGGTCTTCTCGGAGGGCCGCGCCGACTAGCTCATTAATCGGAACACTCAGGGAGTGGGTACCAACCCTGGCCCGCAGTCCAAACAATTATCGATACTTTCGTCAGCTGATATCTGGCTGAAATTATCTTCACTAGCAACAAAACCAAACAAAGACGCAATTAAGTGGCGAAAACATAAACTGCAATGACGAAAGATAAACAACAGGTAAGTACAATCTGAAAATACAAAAACTAAATACGCAACACTAATCCGCCCTGCCTAAGATGGAACTTCTCAACATCTCCCTTGTGCCCAACTTGGCCTAATATCAGCCTGCAGTCGGTTGTCATGTTTTCCCTCCCCCCTTTCACAAAAAGTTAGCCGGACATCATTTCAACTTCAGGTGAGTATAATTCGCTTAAAATTTTCTAATTTTTAACAACATTTACTACTTATTTTACTATTCGTTCTTGCAGGTACAATTTTCACAAAGATTTACATAGGAAAAGAATCAACAAGAAGACAGCTGAGAAACACCGGAACAACACAACTGTGTGTCAGGTCAGGTGCAGAAAGGTGCACCTGCTGTTTACGGAGACGCCGTGGGAAGAATATTTAATAAATGTTCATACATATATATATATGGTGAGTATAGTTTGTTTACTAATTGTAAATACGTATGTGTTTGTGTGTTAAAGCTAAGAGCTCTTTTGTGGGTAAGGGGCGAAATGAACGCAGTTTATATTTCTTTGGTTTAATGTATACATATATATATATATACTTAATACTTTGTATGTATTTTCTATTCTTTATGTAAATTGTACTGTGTATTTGTTCCTAAGCTGTTGTCTGTCTAATAACATTTAATTTCCTTTTGTTTACTTTAATTTTCTTTATTTTTTGTTTACGTTACGATTTGAGTTTTTAGTTAAATACCATTTTTGTGTAATATTGTTAATTTTAAATTTAAATTTTATATTCTTTTTATACCCGTGCCCATTGAAAATGGTCAAAAGGGTATAATGGTTTTGTGCAATGTATGTAACAGGCAGAAAGAAGCATCTCCGACCCTATAAAGTATATATATTCTTGATCAGCATCAATAGCCGAGTCGATTGAGCCATGTCCGTCTGTCTGTCCGTCTGTTTGAGTCAAAGGATCTCAGAGACTATAAAAGCTAGAGACTTCAAATTTGGTATGAAGGTTGCTGGATAGCGGGCGCAGATCAAGTTTGTTTTAAATTTTAGATGCCACGCCTCTTTCGCCTGCCAATCGCATAAAACGATTATCAGACGCGATCTTTAATAAAAACACTTCTTATTAAACAGGAAGATAAGAAGTAAGCCAATTTAATGACCCTGAAAGTTTCAAAGCGATTGACTATTAAATAGAGAAGATATTTATAATTTGCTTTTAATTCACATAAATCAAAATCATAGACATAGGCAAGTGCGAGCGAGATAGCATATGCACATTTGCTTGTGCCAAAACATAACAGTGAGCACGTGTACGAAGAGTGCGAACGCAAATACGAGCGATAGGCAAGGTTATCGATATCAATAGGCTACAATTTCTATCCTATTTTAATATATTAACATGGTTTAAGTTAATACATATTTGCGATTGTGTTAAAATATATGTATGTAGATATTAGTATGCATTGCAAAAAGCGATATGTATAAATGCCACTTTATAATTTTGCACCTCGACGACAGATCGTTTTACAACACTGAAATCTCTGAATTTATAATAAGTATTATGTTTAATAATAAGCTAGTAAGCTCGCACATATGTTCAATAGGTTTTCAATTATTATCATTGTATTCAAATGCTTAACAAATTCTGCAAAAAGAATCACAAATATTAAAGCATAGCACTTAAATTTAAATTGCGCGCGCAATGCAGCAGCCTTAAACAGCTGATTTCGATGATTAAGAAGAGTGGGAGAGATTATTTGGTGTTGTCGGACTTCAGCAAGCTGAGCAAATTTTAGACAATGGCTACTCTTGGCATGAACAACATCGATTTCAGCGATTACGATTACGATTTAAGATTTACTATTTAATTAAATTAAATACAATTTATTCAATCCACAATATCATATTGCTGTCATAAGGAAGATCAGTCGAAAATAAACTTTTTGGTTGTTTGAAAGATCTCGACCAAACTAATAGGATATGCATTTGAAATGGTCCTATATATCCTGATAAAATTTGGTTGAAATCGGACCACTATATCATATAGCTGCCATAGGAACGATCAGTCGAAAATCAAGTTTTAGTATGATAAACATTTTTGTTGTTTGAGGTATCTCAACCAAACTTACAGAATACGCATTTGGGATGGTATTCTACATCCTGAACAAATTTGGTTGTAATCTGATATCAAATAGCTGCCATAGGAACGAATTTTTTTTGATGTTTTTAGAGATAAGTCAACCAAACTCACAGATTGAGGATTTGTAATTTGGTTTAAATCGGTTCACTAGATCCCATATGTATGTAGATGTAATACGAACAATTAGCCAAAAAGTTAATGCCGCATCATCACACCTTCGGTATGCCTAACGTAGCGCACCTACGTATGACCTATCGGAGAGCTAGGGCACAGGGTATTATACAGTCGAGCACACTCGACTGTAGCCGGCGCCCACTTGTTTTTTGTATGATTTCTTTAAATTTCTATTTGGTTTCCTCAGTTTAAGTTTTGTATTTTTAATATTAATTCTGGTGTTTTCGCTTTTAGTCAGCTTTCATTTTTGTTTTACTGAATAAAGATATATATCACTAATATTTCTTATTGCTTGTTTAGTTGGGCGAAGAAGCTTCGAGGTTTGGTCCACGGAGTGCTTTCCGGCCTTGGACTTGTGGCGGGGCAAATGGAACGGACTCACTCTGGATGGCGACGAACGCTTTTCCTAACGGCTATTGACGCGTGCTCCCCGGCACTTGTCCACTGTGTTGATGGCTGGCCGCAAAAACGTGGAAAAAAGGAAAGGACTTCTCTGCAAAAGTAAACAGCTGCCCGTGCCTGGGCGTTTGCTTAATCGGGCTGGCAGTCACGGTTGATGGCCAAGTAGGGATTCTGCCTACGGCTGTGGCTGGCCAGGAAAACCAAAAGAAAATTTCCTGAGTCGGCAGCTGATTTATGCGGTTGCCTCCTGCTGTGCTCGCCGGCACTTGATTTGTCAACGGCTTTTATGTATTTTGCTTTATGTATTAGCGAAACGTGATTGAATATTTATTTCTTTCTACAAGATTATGTACACTACGACGCCTTTGAGTGATATACCTCCGCTCTCGACCGTATATAGAACCAGACTCCCTTCTGCAGCAGGAACGAACAAAATTGCTCATTTCTGTTCGAAAGCAAACCGTTGCAATTGCAGAAGGGCATTTCCACTCATTTCTCGAGTGCGGGTCACGGGTAGCTTCTCTCAGCGCCTTAAGGAATGTGAACTTGGAAAAGTGATCTACAACAATGAATATCCAAGCGTGTTCACGTTTGGATCGAGGATACTTCCCCAGAAAATCAATGTAAATATTCTGGAATGGACGATCGGTAACTATCTCTTTTCCAATCCCAAATTGCATTCTGTAATTCTGTGCCTTCGTCTCCTTGCAGATCTCGGATTTTCGCACAAAATCGCGGACTTGAATGACCATGACGGGCCAGTAGAATTGCCTCCGTAGCACGTGCAGTGTCTTTCCCATGCCTCCATGTGCAGCTGTCTCCTCTGTATGCGCCCTCTGGATGAGCCCTGCCATCAGCGACGTGTCTGCCACTACGTTATCGGCGTCCTTCTTATAGCGCATCGAAAATGGAAAAGCCTGCAGCTCTAATGACCATCTCGCTAGTCTGCCGCTTAAGTCCTTGAGACTCATAAGCCACTGTAGGCTGGCATGGCCGGTGATCACAGTGAACGGCATCATCTCCACATATGGCCGGAAACGATGGATCGCGAGCTTCACGGCTAAACATTCCTTCTCCGTCACCGTGTAATTGATTTGGTGCTTATTCAACTTCGCCGAACAAAACTGCTGGAACAAAACTGCTCCCACTCCAAAATGCGAGGCATCACACTGGATGTAGAATGGCTTCTTGAAGTCCGCGTGTACTAACACTGGAGCCGTGGTGAGTGCTGCTTTCAAGCGTTCCCCTGCTTCGATTGCTTACTCGCTTAGCTGAAATTTAAACTTTCTGCTTTTTTAGGGCGTCGGTGAGAGGAACGGAGATCTTGGCGAAATTCTTTATGAGCCGCCGATACCATCCCGCGGTGCCTAGAAAACTCCTCAGCTCCTTCGTGCTCCTCGGAGTCGGAATGTTTTTAATCGCCTCTACTCGGCCCGGATACATCCTTAACGTTCCGCCACCGATGATATATCCCAGGTAGTTGATGTTCCGGAAGCAAAGCTTGGATTTTGGTAAGATTGACCTTTCACAAACACTCCGCAACTAACCTGAGATATTTCAGGTGCGTTGGAAAATCTGCAGAAATTA
Organism: Drosophila rellima; assembly: GCA_035043635.1. NCBI lineage: Eukaryota > Metazoa > Arthropoda > Insecta > Diptera > Drosophilidae > Drosophila > Drosophila rellima. Next base: position 24,559 of record JAWNMV010000023.1, on the reverse strand, counting down.
TCAGGAGATCGTCTAAATAGACAAAGACGTTCGACCTCAACGCCGTCGGGATCACCTTGTCCATGAGCCTGCATAATTGTTGTGCCGTGTTGAAAATCCAGGCTCGGAATAATAACACAGTTTATATTGTATGTTTCAAAGTTTTAATTAAACTTTGCACAGCACACCGATCTATTAGCTTCAAGAATCGCAACAAGACAGAGAGAGTTGTAGCAGCACGCAACGCGTGCTAGTCAAATTTTTTAAGCAACAAAGGTTGCTAGACTATCGTCACGACAGTCAACATGAAGATCGTTGTTGCTTTTCCTGAGGATATGAATTTCACAATGTTGCGTGTTATTGCATAATGTTGCAACATTTGTGTTGCTAAACTTAGCGATGGAATTGGGGAAACCCAGACAAAACCCAGCCAGACCATTCTTAATTAATAATATAATTATTCCATTATATGTAATATGAAAAAAAAATTTCAATATGAAATAAAAAAAATCAAACATTCAATATGGAATAAGACGAAATTCAATTTAATTTGAATTTAAAAACAAAAAAAAACATTATTCAAATGCAAATCCAAATGTGGTTATAAATTCAAAGAGCATGTTAATCTTCAGTCAGACCCATCTGGCTACGCAGGCTCAGGAATCTCACAGTTGGTAGAGGCTTCGTCTTCATGTCCGCCAGCTGATCATCTGTAGGAATAAACTCAACAGTAATTAGTTAATTTGCAATTTGTTCCCGTGAGAAATGATATTTTATATCAATATGTTTCGTTCTCTTGTGACATGTTGGGTTATTTGCTATGCTCATACATCCTTGGTTGTCTTCATAAATTTTAATTCGATGATTTAAGTCAAACTTTATCCCTTGCATTAACGATTTAAGCCATTAAGCCTCCATAACGGCTTCAAATAAAACCATGTATTCAGCTTCTGTAGATGAAGCTGCTACTGAATTCTGTTTCCTAAAATTCCAGCAAATAAGATTTAAGTCAAATATTTTAAATATGTACCTAGTCGTACTACTCCTGTCGCTTTCACAACCTGCCCAATCCGAGTCAGCATATCCAACAATAACATTTTCAAAACATACGTTAATTTCAAATCGACAGTACCTTTCAGGTATCTAAGAACTCTTTTCAGGCATTGCCATAGTTCTTTGTTATTTCTGCTGGTATATCTACTCAATATGCTCACTGATGTACACAAATCAGGGCGCGTACATAACATTATGTACATTAGGTAACCGATCAAAATTCAACAAGGAGCGTCGTATTTCTCCTCTGAGTTCAAAGCATCATAGTCAAGTTTACTTGCGAGGGGTGTACTAACTGGTTTGGATTCATGCATATTAAATCTTTCTAAAACATTTTTTATATTTGTTGACTGACTTAGACTTAATCTATCTTTACTTCTATCGATTTTAATTCCTATGAAAAAATGTATTTCGATCAAGTCAGTCATCCTAAATTTGCTCAGTAGATTTGATTTAAATTTTGACATGGTTTCAAGGCTTTCCGTCGCTATAACTATATCATCAACGTATAGAAGTACATACATATTTCGAAATATGTCCATTATCAATTATGTATATGCAACTGTCTACTTCAGAACTTATAAAACCAATTTCTTTCAGTGCTCTTTCAAACATCTCAAGCCAGCATCTAGATGCTTGTTTCAACCCGTAAAGAGCTTTATTTAATTTCCATATTTTAAACCTTGAGGAACGAGCATAAAAATGTCCTCTTTCAATTCACCATTTAAGAATGCAGTTTTAACGTCCATATGGTGAACTTGTAAATTAAATTGGTTTGACAACGACAGTAAAAGTCGCAAGCTAGATATTCGGGCTACAGGAGCGAAAGTTTCCTCATGGTCGAGCATATATTCTTGTGAAAAACCACGAGCCACAAGTCTTGCTTTATATTTGGTTGGACTTCCAAATTCATCATTCTTTATCGAGAAAACCCATTTACTATCACTAAATTCTTATTTTGTGGTCTATCTACTATAGTCAATGTTTTATTTTGATAATGAGAGTCCAGTTCCTCTTTTATAGCTTTCTGCCACTTAGGTTTATCAGTTCTATTCATGATTTCATCAAATGACTTAGGAACATCATTGGGAAAATGCTGAGCATTCAGCAAACAACTGTTTAAAAATTTGCAAGATGTCAGTTGTTTTTTCCTTAACCTTTCACTTCGTCTAACATCATTTTGCTTATCAATGGGTTTTACACAAACAGTTTTACTTGGTGTTTCAAGAGAATGTGATATTGTTCTAGGCTGCTTATCTGATACATCAGAATTTTCCCCCATACTCTCATTCTGGGAACTACCCTTATTTATGTTATCCTTATTTTCATTCGGGATATCAACGGGGTCTAGATTCAGCGAATCTGAATGTTCACAATCCTTACTCTCATTCAGGATACCTCTATGACCATTATCCTTACTCTCATTCAGGATACCTCTTTGACCATTATCCTTACTATCATTGGGGATATCATTTAGGTCTACTTTCAGTGAATCTGAATCATCACAATCCTTACTCTCATTCAGGGTACCTTTATGACCGATATCATTACTATCATTTGGGATATCAAATGGGCCTAAGGTTTCATGTTCCTTACTCTCATTCAGGAACCCATATTCTGAAACAGATTCCTTAACTTCAGCCCTAGAACTCATTGCAGCTTCGTCTACAATAACATCTCCCGCTACCAGAAACTTTCTCGTGCTAAAGTCCCAAAGTCGAAAACCATTTGGTTCATATTCAACAAGTACAGCTTTAGACGATTTCTCATCAAATTTTCTTTTTCTCAATTTTTGATGTACGTTTACAGTTGAACCAAACACTTTTAAATATTTTAAATTTGGTTTCCTGTTGTGTCACATTTCATATGGGGTTTTATTATGGTCCTTTAGTGCACTACTTGGAATTCTATTAACCAAATAAGTTGCTGTCAAAATGGCTTCACCCCAGAACATTTTATTTAATTGTGCGCCATTTACCAAGGCGCGAGCCTTTTCTGTTAATGTTCTTATCATGCGTTCAGAAACGCCATTTTGCTGAGGGATATGCGGTATTGTGAAATGATAGCTAATTCCTTTATCTACACAAAATTGTCGCATCACACTTGATAAATACTCCCTTCCATCTATATATAGATTGACAACTTTCAAACTAAAATGAGCTTCGCTCTTTGCTACAAAGTCTTTAAACAAAAACATCGGACTTATGAGTCAAAAGATATGTAACGCAATAGTGTGTATATTGGTCAACAAATACAACGCAATAGTTTTTACCATTCATAGTGGAGGGAGTTATTGGACCGCATACATCGGAATATTCCTTATTTTTAAATTTATCAAATGGAAGTCTAAATTGCTTTCCATTGATGCGTGCTTCATAGATTTTATCATTTAACTCAACATTTTTCAAAAGATGAAAAATTCCCTTTGCTAAAAATTTCTCTTTGCTAACGTGACCGAGCCTTTCATGCCGCAATCGAAACTCAATTGTTACTCCAGCATCTTGCATTCGTTTTACGGAAAGCAAATTATGAGGGACTTCTTTACAGAACAGCACATCCTCCAAGGCACTATGGGGTATTTGACCAGTTTTAGTGGCATTAATTCAATTTTCATTAGTATGCAAATTTATAAATTTTCAATGCTAACACATTATAAACACATCAAACTGTTATGTAACATACCAGAAATGTTACCTTAACAGTCCAACGTAAAAATATTAGCTGTTAAAGTCAGCTGTTGCAACGATGACCGCATGCTATCATTAAGTGTAAGTTTTAAGTGCATTTTCAAATTGACACAGAGCAAAGAAAATCATTTTAAATATTCAATTGTCTTTTTAATAATTTGTGTATTTAGAAAGTGGTATCAATGTCTGATCTTTCAAAGGGAAGTTGAACTTAGCAATGAGTTTAAACAAATTGTTATCAAGTGTTATCTGTAAATCTATATCCATGTTGTGGAGTCATTAATTCTCTATTCAGAACAGTTAGTCTCAAGGTGTACTTTTTTGCACTTTTTGAGAATTTTAATTTTTTAGGAGCTAACCTCACAATTTCATATGCCGATTTGTTCGCTTGCTGTATGGGGAATTCGGCCTGTTTTCGTTGGCTTTAATTAATATCTCTTAAACTACGCAAGATATTTTGACGCGGTTTTTTTCTCGTGCTATGCTCACAGCCATCTAAGAGGGCTTACAACTTTCTATATATATGAACTACGCTTTCTTTATAATGCTAATAATATATAAGATCAAAACTTGTTGCAATAGAAATCATGAACTAACTTGTTACCGAAAAAAATTAAAAAAAAAAAAAAAAATTTCGGGCGGGGGTGGTGACACGCCCACTTTTCAAGAATACTTCTCAGGGTGTGTATAGCCCTAGAAAAAAAACCGCATCAAAATATCTTGCGTAGTTTACGAGATATTAATTAATGCCACAAATACTGGTCAAATACCCCATAGTGCAAGGTGACATCGACTTGACAATTGCTGCGAAGATGCCATTTGATGTGGATATATTCACCACACTTTGCTACTGCAATTCGAATGGGTGATTCAAAATCGATGTGATCAGCATACATAGACTTGCTGTTTATGATGTGGTCGGACGCTCCTGAGTCCAAAATAAAGGACACACCACAACCTACAGCAACATGACTGTTCGCCCATCTTATCATAAAAGCAATTCCTCGTTGCGGAACAACCGATACTGCTTGGGCCTGCCTGTCTTTTTCTATTTCAATGTTTGGTGCATTCCTTTTTAGTTTAAAACAGTTTTTCTTCACTTTCTTGACTTTTATTTGAATTTATTTGATCGAAATGTTTTATGGTTTTTATTTGAACTTTTATTCTCTTTATTTTTAGAAAAACCATTACTATTCACAGCTTGCAATACTTTGGCGCTTGTATCTTTCGTGTCACTTTTTAATTTAATCTCATGATCAAGCAGACGATTTTTCACAAAAGACAAAGTTATATTTTCTTCTGACAATGTTTCTATAGCGGTTATGACTCCATCATGACTCACTTAATCCACCTCCCCAACCTTTGCATCAGATGAAAATAATTCGGTGACTAAATCGTCGAAAATACTTAAATGGTTGATCAGAGGTGTGCCACTTTTTAACTTTAAAGACAACAATTGCTTTCGGACAAACAATTGTGACGCCAGACTTTTACGCTCATAGATTGCGTCGAGGTCGGAAAAAATTTTCTTAGCAGAATTTTCATTTGCCGTAAATCCTCAGAATGAATCGCTTAAGTATTCTATCAAAATTGCTTTTGCCTTACTATCCTTTCTGAGCCACCTCTCACTTTGCTCTTGAGGAGCATCATCATCCTTGCTCCAATAACAATGAGCGCATTCTGAATTTCCATATGGAATATTTTTCGCCGACGAAAGCGCGCTCGAGCCTTCAAGACGCGTCGAGTTACCAGTGTCATCCCCTCTGCCTGTTGCTTACCAAAAATCCTATTCCGGGCCGACATGTATGCCCGGACACGTTCCTCATATAGTAAGCCTTTCAGAAATTTTCCTCTAACAAGGTTATTATCCTTAATACTATCCTTATCCGTAGTCTTATTTATCCCATTGTAATTATTCTTATTAGCTGAGTATTTATTTCCTTCCTTTTCCTCAGGTTTGCCGATGGAACATTGCGCAAGACAGTCCCGGAAAATATGATCAAATTGGCCGCAGTTCCAGCAGACCAATCTCGGCCTCATTAACGCATCCTCGACATCCTCGGTCGGCAGTTCGGGCTGACACGGTGGGACTTCTACTTCGGGGACTGACGGCTTCGCTCCTTGAAAAAACCGTGTCTGATGTGTGTACCCGGTGCATGTCCTCCGATTGGCACACCTCTCCACTTCGATGCATTCCTGTCGCAGCTCGTCCACGGTAATCACATCCATCGCATATACATATTTTGCCAAACTTTCCTTTATCCCTCGTTTGATTATTTTAACCAGCTCCCGGTCCCTGAGCGGCTTCTGGAAACGCGCGGCAAGCTGGCGCATATGATGTATGTAGTCATCCACTCCCTCGCAGGCATTTTGTTCTCGCTGCAGTAGCTCCTGCATGATATCATGCTCCGTCTGGTAGCCCCTGAAACGGTCAAGCACCGCCTGACGGAGGTGCGACCAAGTGTCGACTCTAGAGTGCCGTACGTGCATCCAATACCATTCTCTGGCCCGACCGGCCAGAAGAAAGTGAAATCCCCGCAGAATCTCCCTCCAAGCGCATTGGTATTGCCTCTGCAAGAACTCGACCCAGAATTTGAAATCCTCGACCGAGTGCATGGAATCTTCGCCGTCGAACTTCACATTCAATCGCTCCAGCTTCAGGTGAGTTCGATCACGAGCATTGTTGTACGTGTTCTCATACTCTCTCCTCTCTGAAGCTGTTCTTTTTTTGCCGTCTTCCTGCTAAACGCCATCAAATCTTCGTTTGGCGGAGGTATCCTTTCTGGAAACCAACGGAAATTCATCAGAGTCCTCGCTAAGCCCCCAGACGGACGTGGTGGTGACAGACCCGCTGCTCCTTCGGCTTCCCATTCTGTTTCGTCTGCCATAATCACCAGAAACTAATCGCCCTCAAACACAAAACGAATAAATACTGCCTAAATACTTACAAACCTAGCAAATAAATAAATAAATTATACAAAACGGATAAATAACACCTAATCATGTGGACAAAAAAAATAAAAATAAATAGATCTTAAAACAGCTAACTCACAAAAAAAAATTTCTTCTATATTTTTTTTTCAGAATACATATAACAAACAAGTGGGCGCCGGCTACAGTCGAGTGTGCTCGACTGTATAATACCCTGTGCCCTAGCTCTCCGATAGGTCATACGTAGGTGCGCTACGTTAGGCATACCGAAGGTGTGATGATGCGGCATTAACTTTTTGGCTAATTGTTCGTATTACATCTACATACATATGGGATCTAGTGAACCGATTTAAACCAAATTACAAATTCTCAATCTGTGAGTTTGGTTGACTTATCTCTAAAAACATCAAAAAATTTTCGTACTTTATCTTAAAATTCGTTCCTATGGCAGCTATTTGATATCAGATTACAACCAAATTTGTTCAGGATGTAGAATACCATCCCAAATGCGTATTCTGTTAGTTTGGTTGAGATACCTCAAACAACAAAAATGTTTATCATACTAAAACTTGATTTTCGACTGATCGTTCCTATGGCAGCTATATGATATAGTGGTCCGATTTCAACCAAATTTTATCAGGATATATAGGACCATTTCAAATGCATATCCTATTAGTTTGGTCGAGATCTTTCAAACAACCAAAAAGTTTATTTTCGACTGATCTTCCTTATGACAGCAATATGATATTGTGGTCCGATTGAATAAATTGTATTTAATTTAATTAAATAGTAAATCTTAAATCGTAATCGTAATCGTAATCGTAATCGCTGAAATCGATGTTGTTCATGCCAAGAGTAGCCATTGTCTAAAATTAGCTCAGCTTGCTGAAGTCCGGCAACACCAAATAATATCTCCCACTCTTCTTAATCATCGAAATCAGCTGTTTAAGGCTGCTGCATTGCGCGCGCAATTTAAATTTAAGTGCTATGCTTTAATATTTGTGATTCTTTTTGCAGAATTTGTTAAGCATTTGAATACAATGATAATATTTGAAAACCTATTAAACATATGTGCGAGCTTACTAGCTTATTATTAAACATAATACTTATTATAAATTCAGAGATTTCAGTGTTGTAAAACGATCTGTCGTCGAGGTGCAAAATTATAAAGTGTCATTTATACATATCGCTTTTTGCAATGCATACTAATATCTACATACATATATTTTAACACAATCGCAAATATGTATTAACTTAAACCATGTTAATATATTAAAATAGGATAGAAATTGTAGCCTATTGATATCGATAACCTTGCCTATCGCTCGTATTTGCGTTCGCACTCTTCGTACACGTGCTCACTGTTATGTTTTGGCACAAGCAAATGTGCATATGCTATCTCGCTCGCACTTGCCTATGTCTATGATTTTGATTTATGTGAATTAAAAGCAAATTATAAATATCTTCTCTATTTAATAGTCAATCGCTTTGAAACTTTCAGGGTCATTAAATTGGCTTACTTCTTATCTTCCTGTTTAATAAGAAGTGTTTTTATTAAAGATCGCGTCTGATAATCGTTTTATGCGATTGGCAGGCGAAAGAGGCGTGGCATCTAAAATTTAAAACAAACTTGATCTGCGCCCGCTATCCAGCAACCTTCATACCAAATTTGAAGTCTCTAGCTTTTATAGTTTCTGAGATCCTTTGACTCAAACAGACGGACGGACAGACGGACGGACAGACGGACAGACAGACGGACATGGCTCAATCGACTCGGCTATTGATGCTGATCAAGAATATATATACTTTATAGGGTCGGAGATGCTTCTTTCTGCCTGTTACAAACTATCATATTTTTTTATTTTATTCCAATCAACAAAGAACCACAAGTTCCTTGTTCATTTGAACTTGGGCACCATATTGTTACGAACTGCTGGTCTTCCCGGTGGGCCGCGCCGACTAGCTCATTAATCGGAACACTCAGGGAGTGGGTACCAGCCCTGACCCGCAGTCCAAACAATAATCGATATTCTATCGATAGTTTCGTCAGCTGATATCTGGCTGAAATTATCTTCACTACCAACAAAACCAAAACAAAAACGCAATTAAGTGACGAAAAAAAAACTGCTACTACGAAAGATAAAACTAAATATGCAACACTAATCCGCCTTTATACAAACAGAGTCCCTTAATGGAACCAGGCGTACCCGCCCTGCCTGAGATGGAACTTCTCAACATCTCCCTTGTCCCCAACTTGGCCAAATATCAGCCTGCGTCGGTTGTCATGTTTTCCCTCCCCCCTTTCACAAAAAGTTAGCTGGACATCATTTCAACTTCAGGTGAGTATAATTCGCTTAAAATTTTCTAATTTTTAACAACATTTACTACTTATTTTACTATTCGTTCTTGCAGGTACAATTTTCACAAAGATTTACATAGGAAAAGAATCAACAAGAAGACAGCTGAGAAACACCGGAACAACTCAACTGTGTGTCAGGTCAGGTGCAGAAAGGTGCACCTGCTGTTTACGGAGACACCGTGGGAAGAATATTTAATATATATGGTGAGTATAGTTTTTTTGCTAATTGTAAATACGTATGTGTTTGTGTGTTACAGCTAAGAGCTCTTTTGTAGGTAAGGGGCGAAATGAACGCAGTTTAAATTTCTTTGGTTTAATGTATACATATATATATATATACTTAATACTTTGTATGTATTTTCTATTCTTTATGTAAATTGTACTGTGTATTTGTTCCTAAGCTGTTGTCTGTCTAATAACATTTAATTTCCTTTTGTTTACTTTAACTTTCTTTACTTATACCCGTGCTCATTGAAAATGGTCAAAAAGGGTATAATGGTTTTGTGCAATGTATGTAACAGGCAGAAGGAAGCATCTCCTACCCTATAAATTATATATATTCTTGATCAGTATCAATTGCCGAGTCGATTGAGCCATGTCCGTCTGTCTGTCCGTCTGTTTGAGTCAAAGGATCTCGGAGACTATAAGAGCTAGAGTCTTGAAACTTGGTATGTAGGTTCCTTAATAGCGGGCGCAGATCAAGCTTGTTTTATAATTTCGATTGGACCACTATATCATATAGCTGCCATAGGAACGATCAGTCCAAAATCAAGTTTTAGTATGAACAACTTTGTTGTTTGAAATATCTTGACGAAACTAACAGGTTATACATTTGAGATGGACTTATATATCCTGATCAAATTTGGTAGAAATCGGACCACTACACCATATAGCTGTCATAGTACACGATCAGCCCAAAATTAAGTTTTAGTATAAAAAACTTTCTTGATGTCTGAAATATCTCGACCAAACTGACAAGATATGCAATTGGGATGGTCCTACACTTTCTGATGAAATTGGGTTGAAATCGGAACACTTTATCATATAGCTGGCAAAGGAACTGTCAGTCGAAAATTAAGATTTAGTATGAAATTGTTTGTGTTTTTTAAGATATCCCAACAGAACTCACGAAATGGGAATTTTATATTGGCTTTAACAGTATAATCAAATTTGGTTTAAATTCGTTCAGTAGGACATATAGATGAAATACGAACAATAAGTCGACAATTTAATGTCGCATCATCACACTCGACTGTAGCCGCACCTCCTCCCGAGCGACGCGAGGCGGGGGTAGGTGAGCGGAGCGAGCAGGGGGCGGAGCCCCCTTGTTTTGATTGTTTTTGCTAGCGTCAGATCAGCTTCGATTCAGGCTCACTGCCGCTGTTTCAATACTTTTTAAGATATAGGAGTGATGCTTGAGTTTAGATCGAAAAAATCACCAATATGTATTCCTAGAAACTAAAGATATAAAATATTGCAATAAATCCTAAACTATTTGCCTACTATGTCTAATAAACCGTCTAAGTTCCTTATAGTAAATTCGCATGAGACCAGACTTTAGAATATTTATTAAAAAGAATTTCTTGTTTTGTATGATTTCTTTAAATTTTTATTTCGTTTCCTAAGTTTAAGTTTTGTATTTTGAATATTAATTCTGGTGTTTTCGCTTTTAGTCAGCTTTCATTTTTGTTTTACTGAATAAAGATATATATCACTAATATTTCTTGTTGCTTGTATGGTCGGGCGAAGGAGCTTCGAGGTTTGGTCCACGGAGTGCTTTCCGGCCACGGACTTGTGGCGGGGCAAATGGAACGGACTCACTCTAAATGGCGACGAACGCTATTCCTGACGGCTATTGACGCGTGCTCCCCGGCACTTCTCCACTGTGTTGATGGATGATCGCAAAACGAGGAAAAAAGGAAAGGACTTTTCTGCAAAAGCAAACAGCTGCCCATGCCTGGGCGTTTGCTCGTTCGGGCTGGCAGTCACGGTTGATTGCCCAGTAGGGATTCTGCCTACGGCTGTGGCTGACCAGGAAAACCAAAAGAAAATACTCCTGAGTCGGTAGCTGATTTATGCGTTTGCCTCCTGCTGTGCTCGCCGGCACATGATTTGTCAACGGCTGGATTATGGCGCACTTTTGCTTTATGTATTAGCGAAACGTGATTGAATATTTATTTCTCTCTACAAGGTTATGTCCACTACGACGCCTTGGAGTAATATACCTCCGCTCTCGACCGTATATAGAACCTGACTCCCTTCTGCAGCAGCAACGTGGTTTCGTTTCGACCAAAATTGCTCATTTATATTCGAAAACAAACCATTGCAATTGCAGAAGGGCATTTCCACTAATTTCTCGAGTGTGGGTCAGGGGCATGAGGGGCACACAACATATATTTGTCTCGCTCAGCAGCCACCAGCCATCTCACTCCTTCGTTGGAGCTACCATCACCACAACAGGTTCCCTATCGATTGCCACATTTATCGACACCCTTTGACTTTTGCCCGCGCTGACGCAAACGATACATCCAATATACAACAGCAGCATGCTCAAATTTAACACAAACTACAGTTGAGGTATAGAGTTACCACTCAACATTTTGTTATTTTTTCATGTTGCATTGGCAACACTGTCTTTCTGCTCGTTAACAGAAAAATATTGAGCATTTTACGCCGCTAAAAATTGTTTAAGTTTGAGTACTAAGCTTAAGAAAAAAACGGTACTTTACCGTTAACTTTGCTTTGTTCCTTGCTTCCTTCTGCTCTATGTTTACATTGCTTTTAATTTGGTTTGAAATTTTATCAGTACGCATCATAAAAGTAAATTACTTCAATTTTTAAAATGCCTGGCAAAAGATTAAGCTTTGACGTAGTCCAATTGACTTACTATAATCAGCAGTTGGGCAAATCTATTGCGGACTTAACAGAAATGTTTTCTGTATCAAGAAAAACTATTTACAATGTTCCAAGCCGCGCGGAAAACTCTTGAAACAAAGAGTGGAGGTGGCCGTAAAAGGAAGATTGATAAGCGGGCAGACCACCTAATCATGCGAAAGATTAACCAAAATCCGCAAATATCGGTCAGAACTCTTGCCAAGGAGCTTGAGGAAGTACTTTTCAAGAGTTGCACGAAAGAAACCGCTGCTTTCGTCGGTCAATGTGGAAAAGCGGTTTACTTTTGCTGTTAATATGATCAGTCAGCCGGTGGAATATTGGGATGACGTCATATTTTGCGACAAAACAAAAATTATGCAGTACTACAACGACGGTCCTCCCAGAGTATGGAGAAAGCCGTTAACAGCACTGGAAAACCGAAATATCATTCCGACTGTAAAGTTTGGAAAACTCTCCGTTATGATTTGGGGGTGCATCTCTAGCCGAGGTGTCGGGAATCTGGCATTTATAGAGAACACAATGAATGCGCAGCAGTATCTCCAAATTTTAAAAACAAATTTGAAGCAGTGCCGCAAAATTTGGTCTCGTGACGGACAATAAGCCAAATTTTAAATTTTATCAGAACAATGATCCCAAATATAAAGAGCTGAATTTGCGGACTTGGCTGCTTTACAACTGTGGCAAAGTCATTGATACCCCTCCCCAAAGTCCCGATCTTAACCCTATTGAAAATTTGTGGGCCTACTTGAAGAAAAAAGGCAGCCCAAAAACCGAAATCAACTAAAAACATTTATACTGGAAGAGTGGCAGAAGATCCCCCTTGAGTATGACCTACCAAAGTTGATTCATTCAATGAAAAAACGGCTCCAACATGTATATGCTAAGGGAGGGCATACTAAAGATTAAAATAAGCTTTTTATTAAAATTGGATTAATATAAATAAAAAGCTGTTATTTTCTTATCTAAAGTTAAAAAATAAAATTTATTTTCAGTGTGAAAAGTGTTTCATGACATACTGCATGTTTTGTAGACATGAATATGTCACTTCCCTCCCCTTAAAGAAAAACCGATGCTTCTGCTAAGGTTGATGGGTATAATCTGGGTAACGCCGTTGGATGTATTTCTTGTTGTTTACCTGTTTCTTTTGGTTTAATTTTATATATTAAGCGTATTGGGTTTATCTTTATGTATTTTGAATATATGTGTAAAAAGCAATTTATAAGGCTTATTATTATAACATAAATTTTAGTGTTATTGTTCGATATTAACTTAACAATGTCTTTGCGCTCTATTGGTTTGATTTTTGTTAGCTCTAAATAATGGCGTTAAATCTATTTCTGGCTTTAAGTGATTTTCGCTCAAAACCATGTTTCCTATTTCGATTCTACATTGTGTTGTGTTGCCTTCAGTTTGAATATTTTTTTGTTTTTTTTTTGGCAATCTTGTTTTATTATAGTTTTAGTTAGGTTCCAAGTTAAGATAACATTTGATTCTACATATTTGATTGTTCGACTTACTGACATAGGAATAAAATTACAGATTGGGCTATTTATTTTAATGATTTTTACAATACATTCATTATTTTTTCTTTGTGATCTTGATTACAAATTTTGCTCTGCCTTTCACAATAAAATTTTTTTTTTAATGGTCATGCTAATAACCGTTACTGTCTGGGAAGGGTATAATGTTGAAGGTATTCGTGATGGTTGTGACGATTGGATATATTTTAATTTTCTTTTTTTTTCCTTTTAATGTGTTTAAAAAATTTAATAATATCGTAAAAGTTGGTACATACATTCCTTTATATCATATATGTATGATAGCTGCCACAGAAACAGGTCGATAATTAAGGATTAGTATAAAAATTGTATAAAATGCCCTTTCTAGAGATATCTTATTCGAATTTGCTGCGTTTTACAAAGGCTCAGGGTAGGTTCAGGGTTCCGCTTGTTTAACATATCATAGTTAAGTAATTTCGGGTTGAACAGTCGAGTTGGGAAAGTTGAAGTTTTTAAGTCCTCTATATATTCGGAAAATTGGGTCAGTTCGTATATAAAATTTGCGATACTGCTATGCTTATCCATGAATTCCTTAATCTACTCTATTCCGTCGTTATTTGGTTCTAAGCGAGCAGTACCCTTAAGTGGCCCAAACACATCAAGCACGGGCTTGTTGACGCGCGGACAAACAGACAGTAAGAGACAAAGACAGATAAACTAGTTTCAAATACAAAAAACATTAAATTAAATGCAAGCTAGCTAAATGGAATATTATTAAAGAGTTAAGAAAAGGAATGAAAGAGTTAATAGATATAATAGGAGACAGATTGTTATAATTAGAGCACAGAACTCGGAAAGGATTATGGATAGCTTGAGTATTTCGACTAATTATTACTACTAATACTTTTTGATCTGATTGGGTTTTCTCCAATCCTTGCAACAAATGTTGGATCATTTATAATTTCTGAATACCCCCAGATTCTTAATTCTTAATCTTTAATTTAACTTTTTTAATATTTCAGTTAAAATATAAATATTAATATAATTACTAAATTTTCTTTAAATTGTTTATATTGTTTAAATTTAATTTAATTTTTACTTTAATTTTGGTCAACTGTTCTAGCATATTTAGTACTATAGGAGTGAAGAGAAAGAGGAAGAAAATTTCTAAAAGTTCTAATCGGGACAGCAAAACTAATTTGGCTAGTTAATTCAGACGAATAAATTTCACTATTATTTAGTTTATGTAGAAAGACTACATTATTATTCTCAAGCATTACTCTCCGATCAGAAAGAGAGGAGAGATTTAACAATAGAAGTCTACTTCGTGAGAAAGCAAGCGAATGTTAGTATTCCAGTTAAGACCCCGGAGGGCGAAGATCAGAAATTGTTTTGTACCGATTCTATTCTGTCCTGATGAATCTTAAATTGGGGACTCCATATACAAGACCCATATTCCAGAATAGGTCGAACAAGTGAAGTATAAAGCAATTTAGTAATATCGGTATCGTCAAATTCTTTCGACCAACGCTTTATGAAACCCAAAACGCCAAAGGCTCGATTAGCAATAGCTTGCAATCCAAAGAATTATGTTATTTGGAAAACCTAAAAGATGGAGTTTACGCAATAAAATATGGTGATTAACAGAGTCAAATGCTTTACTATAATCAGTGTAAATAACATCAGTTTGCATTTTATTTTGAAAACCATGTATAACAAATGAGGTGAATTCCATTAAGTTAGTGGTAGTAGATCTAAATTTCACAAACCCATGCTGGCAGGGTGAAATTATAGATATACAAAGATATTGCAGCTGAGAAGTTATCAGTATCTCAAAAGTTTTAGGAATAACAGACAACTTAGATATACCTCTATAGTTAGTGACATCAGACTTGTTTCCTTTTTTAAATAAAGGAATAATAAATGATTCTTTCCATATTCCAGGAAAATAGCATAACTCCACAGAAAGTATAAATAGGTTATACAGTGGTTTCAAAAGACCTTCAGCACAGTACCTAAGAACACATCATCGTACTCCGTCCGGTCCCGGGGAAATTCCGGTTTTACGGCCATTAGATCATTTAAAAGCAAGCTTTCGGTGATTAAAGGTCCAAAAATGCAATTAGAGGCATTTACACGATAGGAATAGGGCGATTCCAATTGATAAACTTGAACGCTATATGTTGTTTGTAAAAATTCTGCAAATAAATCGACCATAGCCTGATCTGAATCAGCGGTCTTATTTTCAAAAAGCACGTTAGATGGAAGTGTTGATGATTCGCTTAGAATTGACAAATTAATCAAACTTTTTAGGATCCCTTTGAAACTGAAATTTGCAACCTCTTAGGTAATCTTCATAGCAGTGATTGTTCAGAACAGAAAAATTGGAACGTGCAATCAGATTACGAGAAAGAGCCAGTTTTCTTGAATTTCTTGTACAATCTTGATTTCCTATTTTTCATGTTAGTTAATTCCCTTGTATACCAAACGGGTTTGTTAGATCTGCCTGGAGCACACAACGAAACACATAAATCAAGTAAAGAGTTTAAAGTTGAATAAAAAATCGATATTGCACTGTCCAAGTCCCTGCACCCGTACAGCCGGGACAAGTCAGTCAGTAATAAGAGCTGAGAAAGTCTGGAAAAATCGGTTTTCTAAAATTGACGAACATTCTTTGTCGGCTTACCACATGAACTAACCATACGGACCGGTAAGTCCATCAAAACCTCCATAGTCGGATGATAGTGGTCTTCTGGAAAAAATATAGGATTAGTTCGAGAGAGGAAATAAAAACGAGGGATCCTAAACAAAAATAAGATCAAGTATCCTGTTCAATGAATTCTGGATATCACTGATCTAAAACAATGACATCCCAAATACATTATCCAGAAAATCGTGTTGGGTCGTGGGAGTCAGATCGTTTAAGTCGGGACAAGAAATTATATGTGTTCCGGCAATATTGAAATCACCAAGAACAACAAGAAAATCCCGTTCAGAGAGTGCATGCAAATGTACTAAGTCTCTGTCGCAACGTTAGTTGGAACCGTGAATCTTAAGGTTTCGCACGCGGGGCTATCCCTTAGTAAAACACACAAGTTGTAGCTAAGAGCTGATGTTTAATGAATTGTATGCGTTTTTCTAAGGATATCTTATGTACTAATAAACAGAGTTATTGTATTGTCTTATGTACTAATTTAGATAGAATCGACAGCAGTTGTTAGATTATGTTTGGTTCCCTTTTACTCATTGTCTAGTCTGATCTTGTCTTATGCGCAGTGTCGAATGCCAAACTTTTTTTTCACAAAATTAAATATAAATATACCCGCTCAGGGTAAATACCACACAGTCAATCTTCACAATTAATATATCACACCCGTTCACTACAAATGTAGGTAACGAATTGAAAAGTGAAGCAAATCTGCATAGACGTAGAAAATAATGAGCGGGGTCGCTCACTCAATATAGATAGACAATGCTTTTTACGTCCCTCTTTTAGAATTACCATTGAATTGGCACGCGCCAATGACAAATTTTCTTTGAGAGAGAGAGACACAATGAAGTTGAGCGAAGAACAAAGAAGTGCACTTTTGAGAGCTTAGAGAGAGAGCATTGAAAGAGAGCATGTGTCTATGCATATGTATGTAAGCAAGAGTGTGTAAAGTTAGCAAATGCAAATTTCAACGAGCTGCTACTATGTAAATGTATATGTATGTAGTAAATATAAAAGGAATTAATTAATCATTTTAATTCTATTTCTCTGCTGCCAATACTGTGCCTGTCACTCGTCACAAAATTCTTAATATCTTCACTATTTATGGACCAATCCTGTTGAAAATTTGTGATTAGATGCGGGGCATGATCCTACACCCGTTGGCATAAAAAAAATTTAAATATTTAATAGGTCTAAATCTATGACCCTAAATTAAAGGTGATGTCAGGTTTTTTCGAATTACGCCCCCCTCAGGGGGCATGGCGAAATTTCAACATAAACTCGACCTGCCTGATTTAATGGGGATTCTATATACCAAATTTGGTGGTCCTAGCCCTTACCCTCTCTGAGATCCTTTTGTTTAGTCGGACAGACGGACAAAGGTATATCGACTCGGCTGTTGATGCTGATCATATATATGTATATACTTTATGGTGTCGGAGATGCTTTGTTGCTGATGTCTTCTATCTATTCTAAGTAAAATATATATATGTTCAGTTAACAATAATAATAATTAACTAGGGGCTCCATCCCCTGTTCGTTTCGCTGGCCAACTCACGACTTGTTTCGCTCGCTACAAAAGAAAATTCTCGATTCGTGAGTCTGATTGTGTTTTCTCCAGAAACAACAAAAAATTTCATACTCAATATAAATTTTCGACGAATCTTTCCCATGGCAACTATATGATACAGCAGACCGATTTCAACCAAACTTGGTCAGAATGCATAAGATTACCCTAGATGCATATTCTGTTAGATTGGTTGAGATACCTCAATAAACAAGAAAGTTTTTCATACTAAAGCTTGATTTTCGACTGATTGTTCCCATAACAGCTATATGATATAGGGCACCGATTTCAACCAAACTTGGTCAGAATTTATAAGATCACCCTAAATGCAGATTCTGTTAGATTGGTTGATATATCTCGAACAACAAAAAAGTTTTTCATACTAAAACTTGATTTTCGACTGATCATTCTTATGGCAGCTATATGATATAGTGCTTTGATTTCAACAAAGTTTAGTCAGGATGTATAGGACCATCTTATATGAATATTCTGTTAGTTTGGTTGAGATATCTTAAACAAAAAAAAAGTTTTTCATACTAAAACTCTTTTTGTGACTGATTGTTCCTATGACAGTTATATGATATAGCAGACCGATTTTAACCAAACTTGCTCAGAATTTATAAGATTAGCCCAGATGCATATTCTGTTAGATTAGTTTAGATATCTTTTAAATTGTCTTTTTAATTATGGCACAGGTAATTCTGCAGTGAATATGCATGTACTAAGCAAGCAATGTAAAGGTATATATAGTTAACAGGTAATATCTTGCCGAAACGCATTTTCACAGATATGTGTTATATGTCAAAAAACGAGGAATTCAATTGGCTATAATATATCTTAAAGTGATCTGAGATATAGATTTTTTTTAAATTGCCAAAGAAGTTTATGTTCACCTGTAGATTTTTACCTATGTACTCCAGAAAAATTAAAATTTAAATTAAATTAATTAAATCGAGTGTGCTAGACTGTAAAATACCCTGTGCCCTGGCACTTCGATAGCCCCATACCTTTTTGCAAGCCGTTAGGCACGCGGAAGGTTTAATGATGCGGCATTCAATTCTAATTGTTCGTATAACATCTATATGCTCTACTGAACGGATTTAAACCAAATTCGATAATATTGTTAAAGACAACATAAAATTCCCATTTTGTGAGTTTTGTTGGGACACCTCAAAAGACAACATACCATTTAATACTAAATATTAATTTTCGACAGACCGTTCCTATGGCAGCTATATGATATAGTGGTCCGATTTAAACCAAATTTATTCAGGATGTATAAGACCATCCCAAATAAATATCCTGTCAGTTTGGTTGAGTTATTTCAAACAACAAAAAAGGTTTCCATACTAAAACTTGATTTTGGTATGATCGTTCTAATGGCAGCTATATGATTTAGTGGTCTGATCCAAATTTTAAAACAAACTTGATCTGCGCCCGGTATCCAGGAACCTACATACCAAGCTTGAAGTCACTAGCTATTATAGTCTCTGAGATCCTTTGGCTCAAATACACGAACTGACGGACAGACAGACGGACATGGGTCAATCGACTCGGCTGTTGATCCTGATCAAGAATATATATAATTTATAGGGTCGGAGATACTTCATTTTGACTGTTACATACATTGCACAAAACCATTATACCCTTTTTGACCATTTTCAATGGGCACAGGGTATAAAAACAGACAAACTGGCTTATCATCTCATTTTGGGAAGGCCCTTAAAAATTTCAAATTTAATTATCTTTTGAACCACTAAAGTAGTTGATAAATGCGGGTTTCAGCACAGTTTTGGAGGTGGTGGTAAAGGGTCATTAATTTTCGTGGTGGGGGATTAGTTATGCATGGTTGCACAAAGGGTTGAAAAGTGTGGGGGAGGGGGGGTTGTGTCGATCGTAAACAAGTGTTAGTGAGATGGCAGTTTGACACGTGGTGGGAAAAGTGTCCTAATATTTGGTATGCGAGAGTTAATTTATGACCTCTTTAGGTTAAGACTGTGAATTAGGGTGAGGATGAGGGTGTGTGCGCGATCCACGTGCGATCCCGGTATGTGTTTATGTGTATGAGAATGTCCAAGATTCAAGATTGTACATTAGGGTGAGGATGAGGGTGTGTGTGTGTGTGTGTGCGATCCACGTGCGATCCCGGTATGTGTTTATGTGTATTTAAAGATTTAATAGGTCTAAATCTATGACCCTAAATTAAAGGTGATGTCAGGTTTTTTCGAATTACGCCCCCCTCAGTGGACATGGCGAAATTTCAACATAAACTCGACCTGCCTGATTTAATGGGGATTCTATATACCAAATTTGGTGGTCCTAGCCCTTACCCTCTCTGAGATCCTTTTGTTTAGTCGGACAGACGGACAAAGGTATATCGACTCGGCTGTTGATGCTGATCATATATATGTATATACTTTATGGTGTCGGAGATGCTTTGTTGCTGATGTCTTCTATCTATTCTAAGTAAAATATATATATGTTCAGTTAACAATAATAATAATTAACTAAGGGCTCCATCCCCTGTTCGTTTCGCTGGCCAACTCACGACTTGTTTCGCTCGCTACAAAAGAAAATTCTCGATTCGTGAGTCTGATTGTGTTTTCTCCAGAAACAACAAAAAATTTCATACTCAATATAAATTTTCGACGAATCTTTCCCATGGCAACTATATGATACAGCAGACCGATTTCAACCAAACTTGGTCAGAATGCATAAGATTACCCTAGATGCATATTCTGTTAGATTGGTTGAGATACCTCAATAAACAAGAAAGTTTTTCATACTAAAGCTTGATTTTCGACTGATTGTTCCCATAACAGCTATATGATATAGGGCACCGATTTCAACCAAACTTGGTCAGAATTTATAAGATCACCCTAAATGCAGATTCTGTTAGATTGGTTGATATATCTCGAACAACAAAAAAGTTTTTCATACTAAAACTTGATTTTCGACTGATCATTCTTATGGCAGCTATATGATATAGTGCTTTGATTTCAACAAAGTTTGGTCAGGATGTATAGGACCATCTTATATGAATATTCTGTTAGTTTGGTTGAGATATCTTAAACAAAAAAAAAGTTTTTCATACTAAAACTCTTTTTGTGACTGATTGTTCCTATGACAGTTATATGATATAGCAGACCGATTTTAACCAAACTTGCTCAGAATTTATAAGATTAGCCCAGATGCATATTCTGTTAGATTAGTTTAGATATCTTTTAAATTGTCTTTTTAATTATGGCACAGGTAATTCTGCAGTGAATATGCATGTACTAAGCAAGCAATGTAAAGGTATATATAGTTAACAGGTAATATCTTGCCGAAACGCATTTTCACAGATATGTGTTATATGTCAAAAAACGAGGAATTCAATTGGCTATAATATATCTTAAAGTGATCTGAGATATAGATTTTTTTTAAATTGCCAAAGAAGTTTATGTTCACCTGTAGATTTTTACCTATGTACTCCAGAAAAATTAAAATTTAAATTAAATTAATTAAATCGAGTGTGCTAGACTGTAAAATACCCTGTGCCCTGGCACTTCGATAGCCCCATACCTTTTTGCAAGCCGTTAGGCACGCGGAAGGTTTAATGATGCGGCATTCAATTCTAATTGTTCGTATAACATCTATATGCTCTACTGAACGGATTTAAACCAAATTCGATAATATTGTTAAAGACAACATAAAATTCCCATTTTGTGAGTTTTGTTGGGACACCTCAAAAGACAACATACCATTTAATACTAAATATTAATTTTCGACAGACCGTTCCTATGGCAGCTATATGATATAGTGGTCCGATTTAAACCAAATTTATTCAGGATGTATAAGACCATCCCAAATAAATATCCTGTCAGTTTGGTTGAGTTATTTCAAACAACAAAAAAGGTTTCCATACTAAAACTTGATTTTGGTATGATCGTTCTAATGGCAGCTATATGATTTAGTGGTCTGATCCAAATTTTAAAACAAACTTGATCTGCGCCCGGTATCCAGGAACCTACATACCAAGCTTGAAGTCACTAGCTATTATAGTCTCTGAGATCCTTTGGCTCAACTACACGAACTGACGGACAGACAGACGGACATGGGTCAATCGACTCGGCTGTTGATCCTGATCAAGAATATATATACTTTATAGGGTCGGAGATACTTAATTTTGACTGTTACATACATTGCACAAAACCATTATACCCTTTTTGACCATTTTCAATGGGCACAGGGTATAAAAACAGACAAACTGGCTTATCATCTCATTTTGGGAAGGCCCTTAAAAATTTCAAATTTAATTATCTTTTGAACCACTAAAGTAGTTGATAAATGCGGGTTTCAGCACAGTTTTGGAGGTGGTGGTAAAGGGTCATTAATTTTCGTGGTGGGGGATTAGTTATGCATGGTTGCACAAAGGGTTGAAAAGTGTGGGGGAGGGGGGGTTGTGTCGATCGTAAACAAGTGTTAGTGAGATGACAGTTTGACACGTGGTGGGAAAAGTGTCCTAATATTTGGTATGCGAGAGTTAATTTATGACCTCTTTAGGTTAAGACTGTGAATTAGGGTGAGGATGAGGGTGTGTGCGCGATCCACGTGCGATCCCGGTATGTGTTTATGTGTATGAGAATGTCCAAGATTCAAGATTGTACATTAGGGTGAGGATGAGGGTGTGTGTGTGTGTGTGTGCAATCCAAGTAAAATATATATATGTTCAGTTAACAATAATAATAATTAACTAAGGGCTCCATCCCCTGTTCGTTTCGCTGGCCAACTCACGACTTGTTTCGCTCGCTACAAAAGAAAATTCTCGATTCGTGAGTCTGATTGTGTTTTCTCCAGAAACAACAAAAAATTTCATACTCAATATAAATTTTCGACGAATCTTTCCCATGGCAACTATATGATACAGCAGACCGATTTCAACCAAACTTGGTCAGAATGCATAAGATTACCCTAGATGCATATTCTGTTAGATTGGTTGAGATACCTCAATAAACAAGAAAGTTTTTCATACTAAAGCTTGATTTTCGACTGATTGTTCCCATAACAGCTATATGATATAGGGCACCGATTTCAACCAAACTTGGTCAGAATTTATAAGATCACCCTAAATGCAGATTCTGTTAGATTGGTTGATATATCTCGAACAACAAAAAAGTTTTTCATACTAAAACTTGATTTTCGACTGATCATTCTTATGGCAGCTATATGATATAGTGCTTTGATTTCAACAAAGTTTGGTCAGGATGTATAGGACCATCTTATATGAATATTCTGTTAGTTTGGTTGAGATATCTTAAACAAAAAAAAAGTTTTTCATACTAAAACTCTTTTTGTGACTGATTGTTCCTATGACAGTTATATGATATAGCAGACCGATTTTAACCAAACTTGCTCAGAATTTATAAGATTAGCCCAGATGCATATTCTGTTAGATTAGTTTAGATATCTTTTAAATTGTCTTTTTAATTATGGCACAGGTAATTCTGCAGTGAATATGCATGTACTAAGCAAGCAATGTAAAGGTATATATAGTTAACAGGTAATATCTTGCCGAAACGCATTTTCACAGATATGTGTTATATGTCAAAAAACGAGGAATTCAATTGGCTATAATATATCTTAAAGTGATCTGAGATATAGATTTTTTTTAAATTGCCAAAGAAGTTTATGTTCACCTGTAGATTTTTACCTATGTACTCCAGAAAAATTAAAATTTAAATTAAATTAATTAAATCGAGTGTGCTAGACTGTAAAATACCCTGTGCCCTGGCACTTCGATAGCCCCATACCTTTTTGCAAGCCGTTAGGCACGCGGAAGGTTTAATGATGCGGCATTCAATTCTAATTGTTCGTATAACATCTATATGCTCTACTGAACGGATTTAAACCAAATTCGATAATATTGTTAAAGACAACATAAAATTCCCATTTTGTGAGTTTTGTTGGGACACCTCAAAAGACAACATACCATTTAATACTAAATATTAATTTTCGACAGACCGTTCCTATGGCAGCTATATGATATAGTGGTCCGATTTAAACCAAATTTATTCAGGATGTATAAGACCATCCCAAATAAATATCCTGTCAGTTTGGTTGAGTTATTTCAAACAACAAAAAAGGTTTCCATACTAAAACTTGATTTTGGTATGATCGTTCTAATGGCAGCTATATGATTTAGTGGTCTGATCCAAATTTTAAAACAAACTTGATCTGCGCCCGGTATCCAGGAACCTACATACCAAGCTTGAAGTCACTAGCTATTATAGTCTCTGAGATCCTTTGGCTCAAATACACGAACTGACGGACAGACAGACGGACATGGGTCAATCGACTCGGCTGTTGATCCTGATCAAGAATATATATACTTTATAGGGTCGGAGATACTTCATTTTGACTGTTACATACATTGCACAAAACCATTATACCCTTTTTGACCATTTTCAATGGGCACAGGGTATAAAAACAGACAAACTGGCTTATCATCTCATTTTGGGAAGGCCCTTAAAAATTTCAAATTTAATTATCTTTTGAACCACTAAAGTAGTTGATAAATGCGGGTTTCAGCACAGTTTTGGAGGTGGTGGTAAAGGGTCATTAATTTTCGTGGTGGGGGATTAGTTATGCATGGTTGCACAAAGGGTTGAAAAGTGTGGGGGAGGGGGGGTTGTGTCGATCGTAAACAAGTGTTAGTGAGATGACAGTTTGACACGTGGTGGGAAAAGTGTCCTAATATTTGGTATGCGAGAGTTAATTTATGACCTCTTTAGGTTTAGACTGTGAATTAGGGTGAGGATGAGGGTGTGTGCGCGATCCACGTGCGATCCCGGTATGTGTTTATGTGTATGAGAATGTCCAAGATTCAAGATTGTACAT